>JAGMWT010000030.1:0-264192 GCA_020744415.1 Dendryphion nanum | reverse complement strand
CAACAGCACCTGAATTCTGAAATAACCTCAACTTGGCTAGCGTGGTGAAGCCACATCACATATCACATCACTTCATCACACTGTTCATTTCCGACATTTCGCAGATTCTCATTATCACCGCGATACTAGGCGCTGCATCTGAGTAGATTAATACTATCTTATGTAGACATGATATTATATGGCGCCGGCGCTGCCTATCTTTCAACGTAAGACGTGGTGTGGGATTCTGAAAAAACCCTAATTCGGCTAGTGTCTACTGATGTGCACCACCACTATCATGTCCGTCACCAAGCACTGAAACACACTGAGTAGTCTATTTCTGTATTACTTGTGGAGTGCTGGGGTGTTTTTCTAGGCTATGCAGTTCATATTACGCAGAAAATAACATACTAGGTCTTACTTTGCAGGATTCTGAAAAAACCCTAATTCGGCTAGTACGTTGTGCGAACTGACCTTGCCAAATCGGGAACCCAAACACTGCGGAACCAACCTTTCAACCACAATATCTCCACCACCACAACGTCTAGATCTAAGCGGTTAGTGATGCGCTAATTTTGAGCTGTCTTTTCATCATTTTCACAAACAAAACTCGCTATTTTGGTTCTGACCTTATGGCTGGATCTTACCTTCAAAATTCTAGATTAATAAAGCATATCCTAGGCATAGGCTGTTAAGGCTAAGCTAGACATAGAAAAGGTAGAAATAGGCTTATAAATAGATTTAGTAGGAACTAGAGTCCCTAATTCTATTCTAAATATTAATAGCGCCTCTCTTAAGATGCTGTAATATAATCTTAGTTTTAATGCCTTGTCTCTTAGTTTCCTAAAGGAGATTAGTTTTAGAAATATGCTTCTAACTTCTTAAGGCAGCTAAGGTTGTCTTCTAGTTCTTAGAAGTTATTTTAGAGTTTTCTCTTATTATTAGCTCTCTTCTATTATATAAAGAAGTAGTTTCTTCTGTTTTTTTTTTTGTACTTCTTAATTTCTTTAACTTTGTATTTTTCTATTTTTTCTTTATATATATTAGCTTTGTATACTGCTAGTCTAGCGTTTTAAAGTGCCTTCTTAAGTAGTAATATATAGAATATAGAGTAGATCTTTATTGCCTTAGGTAGCCTTAGTTAAAAATTAACAAGTAAGATTTATTTCTTAATTTTATATAGTCCTAGCTTAACATAGTCTAATTTTCTATTTAGCCTTCTGCTTTTAATGTTTTTTTACAAGAGCTAGACTCTTTTTTTTTCTTTAAAGGCAAGTTCTTTTTTATGTTTCTAGTTATAGTATTTTCCTATTTGTTTTTACATAAATTTTATGTCTTTCCTAAGTTGTTAGTGTAGCTGCTTAATAGTCTAGACTATATCTTTAGCATTCTTGCTATAGGAGTTTGCTAACTTTTCTTTATTATACATAGTTAGCTTAATTCTGTAGTTAGCTATAAAAGGTGTTATGCTTATTATACTATGTTTTAAGCTATTATATACAAATTAGGCAACTAGCATTAATAAGACCTAATTATTCTATTTATAGTTTAAGTAGCATCTTAGGTATAATTTAACTATCTAGTTTGTTCTTTTAGTAATTCTATTAGTTTGTAAGTAGAATGCTATTAACATTAACTACTTTGTCCCTAGCTTAGCTAGCATAGTTGTCTAGAACTTAGATATAAATTTAATATCTCTATCTAATATAATTTTATTAGGCATGCTATGCTTAAAGATAATGTGTCTAAGCATAGTATATAAGAATTATTCTGCTATAGTTACTTCTTAATAGAGGATTATATACGCATAGCGTGTAAGTTAGTTAATAACTACTAAGATTATATTATATATTATTCTTATTATAAGGTCCTTAGATTTTAGTAGCTTTGTAATAAAGTTTATAGCAATTATTTCCTAAGCCTTTTTAGCTAGTTTTACTTATTAGAGTTCTCTATATAGTTTGTGCCTAGTGTGCTTATTTCTTTAGCAATTATTATATTCCTTTAGTACTTTTATAATTAGCTATTATGCTTGTAGAAAGTAGTATTCTTATAAGATGTAGTCTTATATTTTTTTAATTCCTTAATAACTATGTGCTAGGGCCTTATAGTATTGTTTTATAAATTCTTTCTTAATTTTTTATAGTATATATATGCGTCTGTAGATCTATATAATATTATCTTTTTCTTTAATAGCTGTCTATATGTTTTTTACTTCCTTAGTAGCTTCTTTAGTTGCCTTTTATATCTATTTAGTCTACTTATGCTTTTATTTTAAAAGTATAACTTAGTTAGCTAAGATCTATAGGTAGTTAAATACTATAGTGCTGTTTAAGTTAAGTTGTAGCAGCGCGCTATTTGTTTCTGTCTTAACCTTATAGTCTACTTGTTAGCTAAAGGCGTCTGCCTCTTAGTTTTGCATTCTAAGGATGTAGATAATTTTAAAGTTATAAGTAGCTAGTTCCTAGGCCTACCTAATTTATCTACTAATAAAAGGTTTGTTAATTATAAATCCTTATAAGTTTCTGTAATCTAAGTAGATAAGGATCTTATGCTTATTGCTTTAGAAGTATACTTTCTATTCTTTTAGTACTTTTATAATAGCTAGTAACTCTTAGTTATATATATTATAGTTTCTTTTAGCACTAGTTATTCTCTTAGACTAGTAGCTAATAACTTTCTTTGTTTTGTCCTGTCTTTGCTATTAGTATATTCCTCTAATTGCGTATTCTAATGCATTAGTGCTAACTCTTAGTTTTTTTTCTAAGTTATATAGCTCTAGTACAGGGTTATTTAAGTATTATTCTTTTACCTAATTAAAAGTAGTTTCTTATTCTTTCTTTTATATAAATAGTTAGTTTTTTCTTAATAGCATTATAAGTAGAGTAGTATTCTTAGTCTAGTTTCTAATTAGCTTTTTATAGAAGTTTGCAAATCCTATAAAAGACTATACTTCTTTTAGATTCTTAGGTATTAGCTACTTTTTAGCTTGTTTAATCTTGCTAGGGTCTATTTATAAGGTGTTTAGTTTAATAATAAATCTAAAGTATATAGTTTATTATACATAGAATTTATATTTCCTAAGCTTTAAGTATAGCTTAGCTTCTATTAGTGCCCTAAAGACTTTCTTTACATATACTTTATATTCTTTAAGTGTTTTTAAGTAGATAAGGATATTGTCTAAGTATGCTATAGCAAAGATTCTTAGGAATTACTATAGCACTATATTAATTCTTTGCTAAAACATAGCTAAGGCGTTTGTAAGTCTAAATAGCATAACTATGTATTTAAATAGTCTAAATTTTATTTTAAATACTATTTTCTATTCTTTGCTTTTTTTTATCCTAATCTAGTAGTAGGTGTTTGTTATGTCTAGCTTAGTAAAGTATTATGCTCTCTATACTTATTACTATAATTCTATTATAAGTAGTAAGAGCTATTAATCTTTAATTCTTTTATTATTTATTGTTCTAAAGTCTATATAGAGTTGTAGCTTAGGGTCTTCCTTTTTATTTACAAAAAGAATAAAGTAAGTAATAAGTAAGTTAGATTCTTTAATTCTCTTCCTTAGTTATTCTTTGTTAATGTATCTTTTTAAGATTGCTTCTTATTCCTAGTTTATAGAGTAGAGTAGCTTATTTCTTAGCATTTCTTTTTCTTTAATCTAAATCTTATAATTCTAGTCTTAATGTTCTAGGAGGTAGTCCTTAGGTTCTTTAAATATTTTCCTAAACTTCTAATACTATTTAGGGATGCTTACTATGTTTTAGTTAGCTATAACTCTTAGTTAGTAGTCTTAGCTATATATTAGGTTTTTGCTATTCTAGTTAATTCTTAAGTTAGCTACCTTAAGCTATGTTATCCCTAGTATAACATCTTGTTTGCTGCTTAGGTTAGTTATCTTAAAGGTTATTTCTTATTTATTTAGTTTTTATTTATACTTAGTAGCTTTACTTTATGCGTAATTAAGTTTTTAAAAGGCTTTTTTTTAATTATATATACTACTTTTAAGTACTTTTTTTTTGTTTACTTTATATATACTTTTTTTGCGTATTTCTTAGACATGTAATTTCTAGTAGCTTTGCTATTAATTAGCGCTAGAGCTTTCTTGCCTTTAAAGGTTACTTTAAGGTAGAAGTATTTATTATATGTTCCTAGGTAGTTTGCTTATACTCTTTCTTTGCCTTTTAGAGTTAAGGGTTAGATTACGTAGTTATGTTCTTTAGGCTAGTATTATGTGTTAATCTTCTACTATATGTGCTTTAGATATTTGTTATAGTAACATTAGTACTATAGTCTACTAACTAGGCATTTATAAGAGAGAAGAAGTCTAAGTTTAATATAAACATACTCTCTTTTATTTTAAGTTATAGCTTAGGCCTATCTATAGATTTCTTCTTTTGCTAGTGCCCTTAGTATAGGTTTCTTATTATCCCTAGCTAAGTAGCATTAGTGTTTAACCTTAGCTCCTTTATGTATGCTATACTTAAATAGGTAGGATGCCTATGTAATTTTAAAGTATGCTATATAGTTAGGGTGCATTTGTTTATTATTCTTAAGAACTATCTTATGTTTTTACTTAAGCCTTTAGTTTATAGCTTTTATAGAGATTTATTACTTTATAAGTACTTATTTAGGTTAGTACTTATTAATGTCTTGTATTATTTTTATAACTTCTTGCTATATATTTAGGTTAGAGTTTAGTTTTATAAACTAGAAGTTTTGTTTAATCTATCTCTTAAAATCTATAAATTAGGTGTTTCTTAGAGTAATGTTTACTTAGTTTATATATAGTTGTCTAACTATGTATAGTAGTCCTATCTTGTTAACTAATTAGAAGTTATCTACTTTGTTCTTAGGTCCTAGGGTTGCCTTAGCTTCTGCTAGGCCTAGGATTTCTGCGTACGTGGTATTTCCTTAGGAGGCTACTTGCGCTGTCTTTAGCTAGCCTTCTTTGTCTTTGTATATCTATTCTTCTTGTAGGTCTTTGTTCTTTAGAGTAGATAGGATATCCTCTGCGCATAACTCTGCGTATACTGTTTAGAATAGTATTTCTATAGCTTTGTTAGAGCTATATTCTTCTATGGACAAGCTTTTGCTATCTTCTCCTAGTAGCTAGGTGTACTATTTGTTGTTGCTAGGTACAAATTCCTTTTATAGTAGAGAGCTTCTAGTTGTAGATACTTAACCTTTCTTAGGCTAGTACCTAGTGCTTGCTTTACTATTATAATAGGCTATGTATTTATTATTAGCACATGCTGTCTAGCTTATAGCATTGTGCTAGCTAGTTACTAAAATTCTTTCTTTAGTTAGTCTAGTTTTCTTAGGCGTGGGTTCTTTGTTAGCTGCTACTTATGCCTTTTAGCTTTTATTATTAGTCTATTACATAGTCTGCTTTAGTTTTCTATAGTCCTTAGCAAAGTATCCTAGTATTCTATAGTTAAAGTAAGCTTTTTTCTTTTAGAGCTTTTTTTTTCTTTAGAGTTATGTTAGCTTTTTCTTTTATAGTTAGCGCTAATATGCATGTTCTCTATAGGTTATAGTCTATAGTAGTTCCTTAGTTTATATAGTTAGTCCTTTTGTAGTTAAGAAGCTAACTATTCTTTTTTTTCTTATGTTTATAGGTATAGTTTATTATTAATGCGTATAGCCTAGTTAATAAGTCTTTTAAGTGTGTTTAGCTTGTTAATTTAGATAAGTTTATAGTAGAAGTTATTTTTTAATTTTTCTTAGTACCTTGCTATTAGGGCTGTATTATTCTATTAGACTTAGGAGGCTAGTTGCTTAAATTTAGAAGTATATATAAAGGCAGACTTAGTTTATTTAAGTTTATTTAGTTTCTAGGTAGCTATTTATTCTATATTAATATCTTTAAAGGTTTGCTTAAGTTTAGCCTTAAAGTACTAGTAGTTAGTAAATATTAGTTAAGTCTCTTAGCTTTATTAATCCTTTAGTAGTTAGAACTATTCTTTTAGGTAGTTCTAGAACTATACAAAAGGTCTTTTCTTAAAGTATAACAAGATAAAGGACACTTTTGCTATATTATCTATTAGCTAGTTCTTTTAGGCTATTATGTAGATTGCTATGTTCTTAAGGAATTCTTTAAGCTTAGAGTAGTTTCTATTAAACTTCTATGCTACTAATAACTTTAGTAGCTTAGATTAGTACTTAGCTACTTAGTCTATTAGAGCATCTATCTTCTCTTTAGTAATAGCTATAAACTCTTCTACTACTATGTTTTTAGCCTTAAGTTCTCTAAACTCTATAGCCTAAGTGTTACTTATAGACAGGCTAGATACTATGTCTAAGGTAGGTATTCTTTTCTTAAAAGTGCTAGCTGCTATACTATTGCTATTATTACAAGACTAGTAGTTAAGGTGTTAGAACCTTAGGTTCTAGGTTAGAGAGGTAATGCAAGGGTAAAATAGTATAGTAAAGGTTAGTAAGTTAAAGCATGTTTTATATCTAGAATATTAGAACAAAGTATAATTAGTACTAATAGATTAAGAGTACTTTTAAAGTAATAATTAATTTAACTATAAAGACTAACTACTTAGAAAACTTATAGGTTTATATATTAATCTAAGGGACGCTAGCTTAGCCTAGTTATCTAATAAAAGACAAAGAAATAATTTATACTTCCTATAATCTATGTTAGATAGATTACTTACTATTATAGATTACTTATAATTTATAATCTATATTTCTTAGCATAATAGATTAATAGATTAGTTACGTGTTAAGGTTGTGTTTAGCCTTGTCTTCTTCTACGTAGAAGTCTTTGTCCCTATAGGCCTTGCTTCCTAATAAATTAGGATCTATAGAGTTGAACTAGGGTTTAAAAGCTTTATAGAGAACTATGTTCATAATACTTTATTATTTAAGACGCTTAGGCCTTCTAACACTAAACAAAGACAGGACATAGCCCTTATAAGAGTTTTCTATTACTAATTAGACTTAAGGTATAAACTTTTAATTTTTACTATTTATAAAATATATTTAGTATATATATACTAGATTCCTTAGCTAAAGCATACTAACTAGCTAAGAAGTAATAAACTACTTAGTAAAAACTTAACCTAAGAGAAAGTATAATAAACTTTAAGTTTAGATAGAATTAGAAAAGCTTTTATATAAGCTAAAAAGTAAGAGTTTAATAAAGTGCTAAAGTATTATAAACACTATACTAGCACTAGAAAAAAAGCTAAAGATTTAAAAAAAACTATAATATAATAGTATAAAAGTATATAATAACTTTATATAAGTATAAAATATTTGCTTTAAGTCTAAGAATATTTATAAATAACTTTAGAAGAAAATTAAAAAAACAAGCCTAAAGAAGAATAGTAGAGTAGGAGTTGTATATAATATAATATATAATAGATATAATAAGCAAGGCTACTAGCTTAAAAATAAGCAAGTAGTAAAAGCTACTTATATACTTAGTTTTTTACTATTAGTTAAGAAATTTATAAATAATATAAAAAAGCTAGCAAATAGAGTTTATAACTTATATAATACTAGAATTAAGAAAATTATAACTAAGAGTAAAAAGTATATATAAGATATTAAATACTATTAGCCTAGCAAAGCTAAGCATTATATAAATATAAAAGCTATTAGCAAAGATTTATTAATATTCTTAGCAAGTTAGGCAGAGGCTATTATAGACTTTATTATTACCTTTTTAAATAATAGTTAAAGATTAAGTAGTAGATAAAAGCATATATAGCTCTTCTACTAAAATAAGCTAGATACTTAGTAAAAAGTATATTTTCTCTTATTTAGATATTACTTTATAAAAGACTTTAACTTATGTTTTATAAATTTTTACTATACTTTATATTTCTTTTTATTTTCTTATTTTTTTATTTTTATTAATATAGATAATAATAAGATAGAATATACTTTATGCTTAATTCTTCTTTAGTTTAACCTTATCTCTATAAGCCTTGCTTATTAAAGAATTATAATTAATTAGGTTAAATAAAAAGTTAAGTTTTTTATAAAAAGCTATATTTATAACATAGGCTTTTATATGCTAGCTAACTATATATAGTAAGTTACTAAGTACTAGATAGCTTTAGCTTGCTTAGTCTATATACTTTAAGCAAACTTTATAACCCTAAGCTACTAGTTAACTTTAATATAGCCTTAACTTAGCTAAAAGTTATAATATAATAAGATAGAATAGTATAGAAGCAATAGAGAAGCAATATTTATATATAATATTTTTGCAAATTTAGGCTAGAATACACACAAATCTGCCCTATGAGCTAGCCCCCTAAATTTCCTTTTCTAGACCCTTGTAACTAAGGCGCTAAACTGGAAACAGCATGAGTTTAGCCTACCTTGTTACTGCTTATAGGTTAGGCTAATGCAATTCTTGTAAAGCTTTCTACGAGTATCGAGCAATGAGTAATGTGCTAAGAACAATGAGTAATGCTTCAGCTAAGCTAGCACACTCATGGTCAACTCATGCAGACCCTACTCCTTGACTCGTCATGGAAGTCCTCGACAGAGAGAATCGGAAAGCAGCGAATTCATACCGATTGCCTCCTGCAGTCCAATCTCTCCAGAGCAAAATTCTTGGTGTCAATGGTACTGATCGTCCACGTGACTTAAGGAATTCGAACGTGACATCTTGCGGTCATGAAATGCGTTATTCATTCTTAGTGCCATGGCGTTTGCGGTTGAGTTTAGTGCCAATCTGTCAAATATTTAATACCTTGTTCGAGCTATTCCCTAAAAATGGGTTCTACCTTATATTATGAGACTGCTGTCTATACCTTTATCCTATATCTCCGTACACGATGCGCGCTGTTGTATTCAAAGGCTTGAAGACAGTAGAAGTCGAAGACCGACCGGTACCAACCATTCAAGATGCTAGGGACATCATAGTCAAGGTGAAATACACAGCAGTCTGTGGCAGGTAAGAAATAAAGCACGTCATGTAAATTATGCGTCGACGTACCTGAAATTTATCTTATATGCTAGCCGCTAACATGAACTGGGTAGTGAGCTTCATGTTTTCAGGGGTCATCAACCTTCTTCGACTGGTTTCATAATGGGCCATGAGTTTACTGGAGTCGTCGATGATATTGGCTCTGATGTTGGCGATCTCAAACCTGGAGACCACATCGTGTGCCCGTTCACCATTAGCTGTGGGACATGCTATTACTGCACGCACGGGTTTTCATCTCGGTGTGAAAAATGTTTACTGTTCGGAACTTCGTCGCTGGATGGAGCACAGGCAGAATATGTAAGGGTACCTTTGGCCGAGTCGACAGTTGTTAAGGCCCCAGCGGGTATTGAGCACTTGAAGTTATGTCTTATGGCAGACATCTTCCCCACAGGATTTTTTGCGGCTTTCAATGCACTTGGAAAAATTGATCTTAAGATGGCCCAGGAGAGTGTTGTGGTGCTGATTGGGTGCGGCCCGGTAGGACTTTGCGCGCTCATTGCAGCTTTGGATTACTGTCCGAAGGCTCTATTGGTGGTTGATGGCATTGAAGATCGCTTGGCAACTGCAAAGGCACTTGGCGGTGAGCCTTGGAATTATCTGTCGCATCGTGAAGGTCTTTTCAAGCGAGTCAAGGAACTAACAGATGGACGTGGTGCTGACATCGTCATTGAGGTTGTTGGTCACAGTTCTGCTCTAGATATGGGGTTTGAACTACTCCGACCTTGGGGAACTATCTCAAGTGTTGGTGTTCATAACGGGCCAGTTCCATGGACCGGAAATCAAGCTTACGCCAAAAATCTGACTATACAAATGGGAAGGTGTCCTGTTCGAAGTATATATAACCATTGTGCCCACGTTCATATCCAATTTGCTGATTTGACCGTACTTAGGCATTTTCCCGCAAGCCCTCAAACTTCTTGAAAAGAAGCAACATCTGTTGAAGTAAGGAAAAACGCACGTATGTGTAATGAAAACTGACAAGGTTGTAGTTTCATGACTGAAACAGTCCTACCTCTTAGTCAAGCTATCGAAGGCTATGAGTTGTTCGATTCAATGAAAGTTCACAAGGTAGTCTTTGATACAGAAAAGTAACGCTAGCGGTTGCGCAGGAAGATTTATGTAAGTGTCATGTAGAGAGTTTTGGATTGTTACAGATGGTATTACAATATAGACCTTCAGACCTTCGTATGAGCTCTCTCTATCAAGGCAGAAATGATAGTCTATTCGCTCCTATTCATGTCGACACATGTCTATGCCGTTATGACTACAATAATAGGCTCTCTAAGCTTGACCGAACGCTAGACGAGGTGATTTTCATTCATAGTAGTGTTAGCAGTGCGCATAGGAGAAATATCGAGAACGGTATGCTATACTCGGTCGTGTTGTTGCCGTTCTTAAAAGCGCCTTCGTGAATCCATGTAAAGATGGTTAAAAGCTCAACACCTCCGCTATGAAAGATACCCTGAGAAGCATAGATATTCAGATGTAGACAGTTGTACTCTGAGGTTCGTTGTGGACTCGAGAGCACCTCAAAGAAATTCTCCATATAATGTGTAGTTCGTCAATCTTTTGTGGACAGCGGAGACCATATTGTGTTGCATATACGCTCGCGGGATGATCTTTGATGGACAGGACCTCGGCAGTCCGAAAGCGCGCTGGAAATCTCGCATGTGGAATATTGAGAAAGTCAATGGCACTTTGTGTACATACAAAGCCGATTGTGGACTTATTTTCTACCTAAAATGTGAAGGCACTTCTGAAGTTTCTCCAGGGCGATGTTCTCTAACGACATGTTCGGAAACTGAACAGCAATCGAATCTGCTCAAGATATCATTAGTTGTATTCAAGATTCACACAGATATGTCGCCAGTGTTGTAGAAAAATACAATTTTGGGACTGCAAGGAAGTAGCGCAAGGCCTTTACCACAATATACACACAGGAATAATGCACGACTTCGTGCATGCGTCATACATCTTGATACTCTTATGTTTACCTTTTAATACTTACTAGAGTCACGCAGATCTACAAGCTATTGTAGGGAACCAGTGAGGCACTGCACATTGTCCTCGAATATTGATACTTTATTGCAAGATGCTTTGTGAGCAGCAAGTATTTTGAATTGAATTTCATTTCAATTGATAATCATGGTGGGAAATGGCAAATTAAGTCTGACAACAGCTTACCTTGTGTAGGTAACACGTTGTACTTCGGACCCATGAGTCTCGTAGCTTTGACGCCGACAGCCCATGATAATAGCGATGACACGATGGCTCGCATCAATGACCATACTGATGAAACATGTCGCGGCCCTGCACGCAGTGCAAAATGGACTTGTAAAATTGGACGACAATGTTCGCGATATATTGCCTCAGTTGAAGAATAGGGAGTTCTAGTCGCATTCGATAAAGATATAGGCGAGTCCAAGTTCGAGCACGTTACAGAAAGGATCACGCTGTAATATGCAAGCCATTTCCCCAAAAGGTTTCCATACTCACACTTTCCAGGTGACTCCTTTCGCATTCAGCAGGCTTTGCCTATCCAGAATTTGATGAAACGCCTGGACCGTGGGCTACTGCGGACAACAGAACATTGACTACGCTGACCAGTGAACTCGTGCGTACAACTTTGTGTCTAGAATCATTGAGCCTACTGTCTGATGTTGCAGCAGGACTATGGTTAGAACAAACCCCTGGTATTTTACCTAGGAATGAGCTGGCATTACGTCGAGGGCTTGGACTGAGCGGCAAGGTTGTCGGAGAAAGTAAGTGGCAAGTTGCTAAGCTAATACATAGAAGAGTAAAACTGGAAGCCTCTAGGCATGGCAAATGCGACGTTCCACTCTTAGAAACGTCAGTCGTTTCTTATGTTTGAGATGGGGATGCGTGAAGACGGGCTAGACAGTCGACTCGTGCCGGCTAGTTTCCTAGGGTATCTAATTCCAGCGATCAACGAAGATGGAGGTGGCGTCGCCTTCTCTACGAATGGGGACTATTCAAAGATGCTGGCAGCACTCCTTCGGGACGATGGGGTGGTCTTACGAAAAGCTATGATTGAAGAGCTTGTACGACCACAGTTAAGTAGGAAGATCGTGACAAAGAGTGGGCGTCGTACGAGGTGCCTCTAGACGTGCCTGTTCATCACTCAAAGGACTATATTTTGACAGCGCCGTTCCGGTCAGCCGATCAAAGGAGAGCATCGCTTGAGACGGTTTGACGAATCCAAAATGAGTGAGTGCCACTGAATACGTGGAATTAGTTGTTGCTGGCTATTGTAGTTGCTTGACCGTATCACGGGGATTGCCATGCTTTCCTTTGTGCAGATCTTGTCTGTTGACCGCACCCCGAGGGATGTCATAAAAGAGAGTGGGTGGTCGATTCATTTCGGCGGCAGTACAAAACAGTTTGAGAGCATGTCGAAGTCTCTTTGTTATTAGCGGTACCAATAATAATTCTATCGCTTGTAATCAACTCAGGCGAGGTTAGTCGTATAAAAATCATTTAGCCTTGTCAGGAATGTAGATCTTGTCGTCTCCAAGACAGACGAACAACAGGAGAGCAACAGATAGACATGTTTCATAATTCATCAATGAGAGATGAATATGTCATAGTCCAGGCTCAAATAATGTAAACAGACGGCCTTCATTACATCAACTCCGGGACTATCGCTACGGATCAAAGCAGAGTGGTGCCGAACTTTGTGTGCGCATTGCTTCACCATCTTGATGGAAGTGCTCGGGTCACATCGCGAATCCACATGGCTCCCCATCATCGTTCAACAACCCAGGGCTCTTACCAGAGCGGATGGATGGCATGCCGCTCGTGCGAAGCCTGCGAAATTCGGACAGATGACGTCCGATACTATACCTGCACGAATGATATTGTCAGTCCTGTCTAACTTATCGTGGACACTGTCACACTGTCTCCGTGGCATAAGTCGAATAGCCTTGTGCCGAACTTAAAAACTTCAACTCCACATGCCGGTCGACAGCCCATGCTTACAGTAGCTCGAAGTTTGCACTTTACTACTTGTAGGTGAAGCGCGGAATTCAAGCGTTCTAAATCGGTAACCTTGCTCCCTAATCCTCACCGCATAACCTAATAAAAGGCTCTCCCATGTCCTTGCTCGGCGGTCAGTCACATTACTCATGCTCGGATCTTGTCAAAGGATCGATTTTGGTGGCTAAGTCATGGGATCTACCTACAACGAAGCTAGCCTGCACCGAACAAAGTGTGATTGCAGCTCCACCAAAACTGAAGATCGAGCAGATCCAATATCGAGGAACCACTGTCGGACAGCACTTAGAGCTACCCCGCAGTGTGAATGCATGATTTCCCCCCAGGACACATTTGGTACCTTGTTTCGATCATGCGGGGAAAGCTGCAATTAAATCGAGTATAAGATTCCTGTGTAACGATTGCTAACAAGTCGTCACTGTGAACAAAGATGTTGTATCTTTTCGTTACTAGTATTGCTGCCATCCTCCCCTTCGCTGCCCGAGCACGCATAGTACCCGCAAAGGATCCCTTTGTGACTTTAATAAATGGGACATATCGAGGTATTCACAATGATGCGTATAATCAAGACTTCTTCCTTGGCGTACCGTATGCGCAGCCTCCTGTTGGTCAACTGCGCTTCAGCAGGCCCGCGAGGCTGAACACAAGCTTCGAAAGTGTACGTCAAGCATCTGCATATGGTGTGGACTGTCCTGGAGTCTCTCCATTCCCCGGTCACACTATGTCGGAGGATTGTCTAACCATCAATATCATTCGTCCATCCGGCTATGAAAATACATCACTCCCAGTGGTGCTATGGATCTATGGGTGCGTTTAAGCTCAGTCTCTTGAGGCAGAGACACCATTGACAGATTTTGCAGCGGAAGTTATAATTCAGGCAGTTCCTCTTACCCGTCGTATAACTTGAGTTTCATGGTCCAAGAGTCCGTTTTTGCTGGGATGCCGATCATTGGAGCGAGTCTCAACTACCGAGTCGGCCCATTCGGCTTCCTGCAGTCAAAGGACATCAGAGCAACTGGCGCAACCAACTTGGGACTTAGAGACGTGTATCTCGGCTTGGAGTGGATGCAAGAGAACATTGCGGCCTTCGGCGGTGACCCGAGCAAGGTCACGATCTGGGGAGAGTCAGCAGGTGCTGGAGTCGTCGGCCACATGACGACAGCCTTTGGTGGCAGCCGAGAAGGCTTGTTTCGGGGAGCTATTGCTCAATCAGGTGGCCCTTTGATGTTCTTCCCTCCGAGCGAGAGCCTTCAAGAGTCGACATACACGGGCTACCTTAAAGGAACAGGGTGCGAACATACTCATGGTCGTCTCGATTGTCTGCGTGACGTTCCCTGGGGGACAATCCAAAACTTGACCGGCAATATTGTTGGTCAGTTCAATCCAACTGTGGACGGCGACATTGTACCCGAGCGTTCTGCTCTTCTAATTGCACAAGGCAATTTCACAAAGACCCCACTCCTCATCGGTGCAAATACTGCAGATGGCGCCGCATTTGCGCCTCCGGGCATCAACAACGACACGTCCTTGTACAATTATCTTCGCAAGCTTGGACTCGATGACCGTACTGTAGAGAATCTTCTCTTGCTCTATCCGAACATACCTGGTTATGGCGCACCTCCTACATACGTTGGCAGGCCAAACTCGACAATTGGCGTGCAGTACCAGAGAGCTGGTCAGTTGATTAACGACTTCTATTACCACCGAGGCCGACGCTATAGCGCACAGTACTGGTCCAAGTATAAAGTGCCCGTATATACCTATCACTTTGGTGTCTGGCCATTGCCTGGCCTCACAGAGCTGCAGGGCACAGCCCATTACTTCGAGACGCCCTTCGCATTTTACAATCTCGACGGTGCTGGTCTCGGTTCTCAAAATGCCATTTCTAGCTTTCCACAGGTGTACACCGACCTGGCGAAGCTCATGTGCCGATCGTGGATCAGTTTTGTGCATAACCTGAACCCCAACAAACGACCCCAGTCGACCACAGAAGGTGAAGCACTGGCTCCCGAGTGGCCTGTTTATGCACTGAATGGAGAATTGGCATTGGAAGGCTATGGTCAAAATTTCCACTTTGACCTCAACGTAACAGGTGCTGCCTATATTGAACGCGACATCTATAGGATTGCTTATTGGTTCTCGGATGAAGTGCAGAGACAAATTGGAAGCTGAGCCAACGACGATGGAATGGCCGACGGTCATGGAAATTGGCTGTAGAACTTTTAGGATTATATAGCCTTTATTAATAAGTTGGCTCTTCCCGGGTTCATTCGGATGTGTTTTAAATAGCTTAATTAAGTAAACAACCCGAAAAATTCGCGTTTCAACAGAAAAGGCCTTCGCACCTTTCCCCGACTACGTTACGACAATCTTTGACTATTCACATTTAGTCCGAATTTCCACCTGTCGCCCGGCGTTGTGTTTCTAGTACCAAAAGGGTGCCACTGTCTTGCGAGGTAAACTCCGGCCGAACTGCTGAAGGGCATGAGTAATGGGCGTCACCTGATGCAGCTGAGTGGCCGCCGTGGTAAGCGAACATTATCCGCATTCGATAGCAAACCATCGCTCGGCTTTCAATCTAGTATCTAATGTTAAGAATACAACTTTATCTTATTTAAATAAACAAATCTGTCTACATTTTGTTTCAATTCACGTCGCGTAGAGCTTTTTTTTGGCTGCATTGAAGAATTCTTGACTGCATTTTACAATAATACAAAATGTCTGAACGGTACCATCAAGAAGCACTTGCTTCGGTATGTTGCACTTGCCTGATCTTCCTTATCTCTCTCTCTTCTTTTCTTTTTCTTACATATGGCAGCTGAATAATTCGGAACTCTTCATCTCGGAGGCATTCATTGACGGGCAATGGGTGAAGAAGGACAAGACCTTTGATGTAATTGGTAAGAACGCTGTATGACCTTTGTGTCTTGGCATTACATGTCGTATTGTGGATGAAGAACTTATTGTCCGTTAGAGCCATCCACGGGGACGATTTTAGGCAAGGTCGCCAATGCAGAGCTCGATGATTTTCGTAAGGCAATCGCCAGTGCAGAGTTAGCTCAGGAAGAGTTCTATCAATCTACCACGGCAGCGCAGAGAGGTGGGATTTTGAAAAAGTGGCATGAGCTTATTACTACCAATGAGGATGATAGTATGTATCCCTCTGCAATGTTTCTGTCCAGGCTCGGAAAAGAATGTTTTTGCCTAGTGCTAATCGACAACTAGTCGGTCTCATTTTATCGCTCGAAAACGGTAAGACACTGCCGGAAGCAGTTAGCGAAGTAAAATACGCCGCGTCTTTTGTCTCCTGGTTTGCTGAAGAGGCGCCTCGGTCATATGGGGATACCATTCCGTCCTCGTTACCAAATACGACTGTTTTAACCTACAAAGAGCCTGTTGGCGTCTGCGGTATCATCACGCCTTGGAACTTCCCAGCGGCGATGATTACCAGGAAGATTGCACCAGCCTTTGCGGCTGGCTGTTCTGTAGTTATCAAACCCCCAAGCGAAACTCCATATACCTGTGCCGCACTCACAAAGCTCGCCCTTGAAGCTGGGCTTCCCCCGAAAGTAATTCAAGTACTTCCAACTAAGGACCGGGCGGCTGCGACTGAGCTGTGTACTAACCCTTCTGTGAAGAAGATTTCTTTCACTGGTTCTACTGGTGTTGGGAAGATGCTAGCTAGGTTGGCAACTTCAACCTTGAAGAAGGTCAGCTTGGAACTCGGAGGCAATGCACCATTCATCGTCTTCGACGATGCGGACTTGGATCTTGCCGTTGAAGGAGCGATGTTCTGCAAATTTAGGTGCACTGGACAGACATGCGTCTGGTAAGAACACTTTCTTATGGTACAGAAGACGATACTGACCTCACATTCTAGTGCGAACCGCATTCTCGTGCAGAAGAACATTGCCAAATCATTTACTGAAAAACTGGTGGCAAAGGTCGCGGAGCTCCGAACTGGCCCGGGTCTTGAGCCGACAACCTCTCAGGCCCCTCTGATCAATCAAGCCAGCGTTGACAAGGTCGTTGAGCAGGTAAAGGATGCGATTTCCAAGGGAGCAAAGATCTTGATTGGTGGCAAAACGACGACTCCTGGCTTCTTCCATGAACCCACTGTCCTTGGAAATGTCTCCCGTGATGCATTGGTTGCGAATGATGAAACCTTTGGGCCACTGGCACCAATATTCACATTTGATGACGAAGAAGACGCTATTAAGCTGGCAAACAACACGGAATTTGGCCTGGCTGGATATTTTTATTCGAAAGATGTGGGCAAGGTGCTAAGGGTCGCAGATCGCCTACGAGTGGGAATGATCGGTGTCAATACCGGAAAATATCTGCGGCGGAAGCACCGTTTGGAGGGATTAACGAGAGTGGTTACGGCCGAGAGGGAAGCAAATACGGTCTTGCAGAGTATCAAAACATCAAGTCTATCACTATAGGGAATTTGGATAAGTAAGAATAGAGCGACTATAACCTGCCTCACATACATCCTTTGAGCATGTCCTCGAAATGGGTACCAGTTGTGATGAATAGAGGGCTCAACGAGAAGCCGGGCTTGTATTTTACAGGGTCAGACAAAACAATGAGTACACTGCATATATTATAATCCCCAATCTATATCTATAACAATGTTTTCTCGCGTCGGAATCTTAACATGCCACCCTTAGATATCCAACAATGAACTACAGAAAATTCCAATTACACCGAGGAACGTTGCCATGTTCTCGAAATGAGCAACATAAGTAGCGGCGATGTGGAAAACACAGAAAATACTCTATAATGAGCAATTCTCTCATCGTTTTCGTCTTTCATCACAGTTTTGGTTTCGTCGCCGCAGTCCATCCCATATATAAGGGATCAGTCTTCTGTATTTTGAATTGTTTGAAAAGTTCGGTTTCCATCAAAGACTGCTTTTCAAGTCCTTCCCTCACATCGTTAGCACGGCGACTTTCCTTCCGCCCAAGCTGTAATAGATGGACCTCGTCCGGGCCGTCGACCAACCGCATAGTTCTGGCCGTAGCCCACATGTATGCCAATGGGGTATCCTGGCTCACGCCTGCACCGCCATAGATTTGAACGGCGTCATCAAGAATGCGACCTAGCATTGCAGGAACAAGGACCTTGGCCTCAGCTATTTCAGTAAGGGCTAGTTTTGCATTTCCTTTGTCGATCTTAATGGCTGCATTCAAGACGATGAGGCGGGCAGCATCAATCTCGATACGCGCACGCGCTACCTGACCAAGCACCAAACCATGTTCGTGCAGCAGTTTGCCGAATGCTTTCTTCTTTGGTTCATGAATTCGTGCGAGAATCCAATCGACAGCGCGCTCAGCCTAGCAAATTCATTAGGGTTAGCTTAAATTTGAACCCATGGGGTATTCAAAGTTCACGCAGGTAGCATACCGCTCCTATACACCGCATAGCGTGATGTATCCTGCCAGGCCCAAGCCGGCCTTGAATAATTTCGAAACCTCTTCCTTCTCCCAGGACGATATTAGATGCTGGAACTCGGACGTTCTCAAAGGTTATGTGGCCGTGGCCGTGAGGTGCATCATCATATCCAAACACCGAGAGCATGCGATGCACAGTTATACCTGCTGTTCGCGCGGGTACAAGGACTACTGATTGCTGGCGATGAGCATCTGCGTTCTTCGGATCGGTCTTGCCCATGACGATGTAGAGCTCGCACCGCCGGTCGCCAGCTCCACTGCTCCACCATTTCTGCCAATTATTAATACTGGTCAACACAGGGATGGAAACCTATTGGCCGAGATTATACCAGAGCCAATGACTCACACTGCCGTTAAGCACATAGTCGTTTCCATCACGGCTAATATTAAATCTAATGTTTGTTGCATCACTAGAGGCAATATCGGGCTCAGTCATCAGGAAGGCCGATCGGATCTTGCCATCCAGCAACGGCTTCAGCCAAGTCTCCTGCTGGGTGGTGTTGCCAAACTTGGCCAACAATTCCATGTTTCCTGTGTCAGGGGCTGAGCAATTCATAACCTGTGCGAATTCCATGGGTTAGCACAAATCTCTCTGGCTGGTGAGCAAAAGATTGCGCCCATGCATACCTCACTCGCTATCTGGCTTTTTCCAAGTTGCTCTGCCATGAGCCCATATTCCAGGTTGCTGTAATCAGCGCCTTGGTTGTAGTGTCCCTTAGCAAGGAAAAGGTTCCATAAACCTAACTCTCGTGCCTCACACTTCAGATATTCCAAGACCGGTGGATGAGCTGAGAACCTGTCTCTCGGGGTCTGACCAAGCTGCTGAGCGAAGACCGCATCTGCAGGGATGCATTTTTCTTGCACAAATTTCTCGATCTATCGATATTGTCAGAAGTTGATTCTCCACACTCTAATGTCTGCTCCGGCACGTGAACGCCTGTACAGTTGCGAGAATGGAGCTGGTTCGAGGGCCATTACCTTATCAAGCATCTTCTTCGCTTTGGGGCTCACCCTTTCCTCTGCGAGAGCAGGAATCCGTTCAGAGGCTGGGACTTTCATCATGAAATCGTTAGCTAGGTGGTAGTATTGTGTCTACTTTGGAGACATTTGAGCAGATTGACCTCCAGTTATCAGCAATACGGCCAGACCTGCCCATGATCTACCGCGGGCGCACGAAAATCATAGAAAGAGACACGTGCATATCTCTGACGCGTGGGCATCCGGAGGACCGCAAATCTGCCCTGCGAGAAGATATCACGACATGACTAATGTCGATGACGCCAAGCACTTTATTAAAGCTTGACTTCCGTCAGTTTTCAAATTTACTACCCGTGGCTTTCAGCCCTTGAACTTAATCAGTCCAGGCTTGGTGTGCGGAAAGCTGAAGGGCCTGCGGCCATCTCTAGCTATCCCTAGATTCACCTCACTCACAATTTACGCTAGCCAACGCGTCATCACAAGGCTCCTGACCGGTCTAAGTTCTCAACTTCTCACAATATGCTGTTATTGCTAATCTCAATTTACACTTTACAATTTGGCTATGGCAGGTTGGTCACGGACAATGATGTTGCCGCTAGCTTTTCCGTGCTTCTCTCTCAACTTTCTTCGAAGGATTTTTCCCGCAGCGCTCTTAGGGATTTCGTTTAAGATCTCGACCTCCCTGATCCATTTGTGTCTTGCCTTCTTGCTCTTGGTATACTCCAGGAGATTCCTCGCAACCTCGATCGGCGACTGGCTCACTGACGGCTGCAGAACCACAAACGCCTTTGGCCGCTCTCCCGCACGTTCGTCGGGTATGCCGCAGACAGCCACGTCGCTGACACTTGGATGGCCTAAAAGAAGGTTTTCAAGTTCTGTGGGAGCAATGCCGACGCCTTTGACTTTGATCATCTCCTTCATCCTATCCGTGATTGTGAGCAAACCCTCCTCATCAAACTCTCCGATGTCCCCAGTGTGAATGAAGCCGTCCTTGTCGAATGTATCAGCTGTAGCAGAAGGATTCTCAAGATATCCCATGGCGACCTGCGGGCCACGTGCCCAGATTTCGCCAGACTTGCCAGTGCCATACTCCTCTCCGGTATTGGGATTCACGATCTTCGCTTCGGTTGATCCAACTAACATGCCCACACTTCCGGCGTACTTGTAGGCGTACTTTGATGGCGGATGAGATGTAATAGCTGAGCAGGTTTCGGTCATACCATAGCCCTGCTTGAACCCTGTGCCCGGAAACCTTTGCTCCAACAACTTGAGCACTTCACCAGGCAACGGCGCGGCCCCAGAGGAGAATCGCTTCACAGCCGTGAGATCGTACTTCGATACAGTTTCGCTGTCTTGGACCAATCGAGTGAGAATAGGGGGGACAATCAATAACTCTTGGATCTTGTTTTTGGAAACGGTCCGGAGTAACGTGTCCAAGTTATAGGTTGGAAGTACATAGACATGTGCATTCAGCACAATGGGAAGGTGAACTTCATGCACGATGCCGGTGATGTGATAGAATGGCAACGCTGCAAGCACCTTGGTATGATCTTTTGGTGTAATTTGCTGTACCTGCAGGCACTGAGCGACGACATTTGCGTGGGATATCATGACGGCCTTTGACAATCCAGTGGTGCCGCTGCTCAGGCAAAGGTAAGCGCACAATTCGTGACTTGTCTTATCCTTGGGGATCTGAAACGGCTTCGCGAGAACGCTGTCATTCAGGGATGTGGCGTCCCGAATCAGATTCTCGATGCCTTTCATATTGTCTCTTTCACCGCCCATGTGCATGACCGCGTCTTTATTTATTCCCACGACAGTGGCAGCCTTGGATGCAGTCTCTTTCAAATGAGATGCTGTGAAGAGCATTTTCGCCTTGATTAGATTTAGTGCATACGTCAATTCATCAACCGTGTACTCGGGTGAAATTCCACAGGCAACCGCGCCAATGCGGATTGCAGCAAGGGCGATGACTGGGTACCATATGGAGTTTTTGTTGTAGATGGCGACAACATCGCCCTCGCGCAAGCCATAACTTCTGGCCAAGGTGGTTGAAAGCTGCTCGGTGTACGTCCTGAGCTGTGAATAGCTTATGTGTTGTTTTGTCTCTACATCAGTGTAGCCTTGAAGATCGTTGGAGTCGAACTTGGAGAGGCAAGTCTCGAACAGCCAAGACCATAGGGTCCGGTCCTTGGGGACTACATATTGATGTCAGCACATATGGTCCTGGAATACGATGGTATAGTCGCTTACGATTGATGTTAGGACTCTGTGACTTGAATAGCATGATGGGAGGCGGAGTGAAGGAGTTCGGTTGTCGAAGCAGCTCCTGACGGACCGCGAACCTCTGTATATCCTTCTCCAGCCGGACTAACATCAAGTTGTGCCTTCTAAAATGGCCTGTAGATGCGTGACTGTTGATGAGGGTCTCTGAATGATCCTTCCTGCACTTGGCCACACCCCAACAGGAAGACTAGCGCTCCTGGAATTAGTCATGTTATCCACAAGTTACAAGGCAACCCGTTTAGCGCAGACGCGGTAACATTCCGCGTCCTTTAATTAGCTCTTAGTCAAGACCCATATGGATGCACAGTATTTGCTAACGATTTTGACGAAATAACTAGTATATCAGAGCTCTGCTCCACTAGCGTTGCTCACAAACAATTTCGGCAAGCAACATGAGGCAACCCATCGATGTTGCATCATTTACAGAGTACGTTAGAGTCAACGTGCCTCTTATTCAACTTCCTCTAGGCTTAAAGCAAGTGCGTATTTACTCTTCTTCTACTGCGTTACACCTCAGCAGAGCTGATCAAAAGGGTCGTACAGTTCTCTCACGGTCAATCCAATCCGACGTACGAACTCACCTCTGCGACAGGGCAGAAATATGTTCTCCGCAAGAAACCCCCTGGAGAGTTGGTATCGAAGAGTGCCCATCGTATTGAGCGTGAATATCAAGTTCTCAAAGCTCTAGAGTATACCGATGTGCCCGTACCCAAGACCTACTGTCTTTGTGAAGATGTATCCATCATAGGAACCCCTTTCTATATTATGGAATTCCTGGACGGAAGGATATTTGAGGATCCCTGGCTACCCGACCTCTCTCCGGCAGAACGCCACAAGATGTATGTCCCTTCAAGCATAGTTTCAAGTTTATACAATTCTCTGCTCAACCTCCATGAACATAGCTAAGATCTCGCAGTTGGAAAGAAGCGACACGAACGCTTGGCAAGCTGCACCGCGTAGACATGTCGACAATTGGTCTGAGCGGGTTGAAAAAGCCCTCAAAATTCTACACGCGCCAAGTCCAGACCCTTCACAGAACATCTGTAGCACAAGCAAGAGTAAAGAGTGTCACCAGCGGGCAAGAAGTCGGAGAATTGCCGCACCACGACGAGCTTGTCGCTTTTTTTTCCGATGAGGCTTTGCAACCGACAAACCGGAAGACATTGGTACATGGAGATTTCAAATTGGACAACTTGGTTTTTGACAAAGTGGAAGCACGAGTAATCGGTATTCTGGATTGGGAGATGGTGACAGAAGGCCATCCATTATCGGACCTTGTCAACATGACCTCACCGTTATCTTGGTCTTCCGAGCAAGTGCCGATGCTGGTCGAGCAGTCTCTCACGGAGCAACTGCGAGAAATTCAGCACAAATTGCAACATGGTAACGTGCGAGGCATTCCAACTGTCGAGGAGTGCTATAAATGGTATCAAAGCATCGTTGAATGGGATCCCAGGGATGGTGTAGACTGGGCTTTGGCATTTGGCAACTTCCGGACTGCTGTCATCATGCAAGGAATTGCTGCGCGTTTAGCAATGGGTCAGGCCAGTGGAATCAAAGCCAAGGAATATGCGTTACAGACTTTACCTTATGCTTTGTGGTCGCACTCAAGGATTCGAAGCATCAAGAATAAGAGGCAGTTGCTCAGTAAGATTTGAGAAGTGGAAGGTTTAGCAGAGTCTTCGAACTCGTAGGTCAGTTATCCAGCAATCTGCAGAGGAGAATAATGAGGGGGAATCATCGGTCGTCGAGACAAAATATCGATTATCCATAAAAGGCTATACCATTTTTAACAGATATATCATTGTATCGTACATGAATTATAACGAAACCATAGTCATACAATGATACACGTGACAGAACACCCGGGAAATAAAAAACATGCTTCGTCAAAGCGTAGAGGTCTAAAAATCGACATTGAAGTTATGGCAACCATCTCCACTAATCTTGCTTGACCCAGAAAGGAGTGCATCGAGTAATGGTAAAAGATGCACGTTAGTGGCATCACCCACTTGTACTAACACTGGCCTGCACCGCCAATTATGCGGAAGACCGAACTTTAGCCGCGCTCGGAAGATCTTGTCTAACTTGGACTGCGGGAAAAGGTGATTGGTCAGATCATGACTCATGCCAGACTTAAGGTTTCCCCCGCTTTCTGCCAACGATTCTTTTCTGTTCACCCAGTGTTCTATTGGATCGAGTGAGCAATGACAGTGCAAGGCCCAGAGACTGAAAACATGGGGTTACCACTTGGCAAACATGGCGTTTTGCGGGGGCTCTCGTCGTAGTCATCGTAGGATATGCATGTCATAGCATGTTAGGATGATTTTCATTACCCCTCGACGTGGCGGGGAAACATTGCGAATTCCGCTGCCAGAACAGATCCGCTTTCTATGGGCGCGTAGCTTGATGCAGAAACTCGTCAGATTTGAAGCATTGCTCAGTCAACATAAGTAGAATTCGCCTAGATCACGTTCATCTTCAAAATAATTGTATTCGGCGATGGACCAAGGGTCATTTATAACATCAATCTTGTAAAGTAGTTCGCAAGTCTTTAGTGAACATCAAAACATATTATAGTCCCAGGCTTAATTCATTCCAGTCGACTTATAAATCAAACTCCCAAATCCCCAATGTTGCAAGTAAACATTCTACACAAACAGTGATGAGTTCAAAAAGTAATGGGCGCCTAAATCTTGCCTCTGTTCAGGAACTTCACCGGAACGTCAACCAGCTTACACCGTAGATATTCTGCCAAGTTCTTGCCTAGCACGTCGTATGTGGAGCTAGATGCCACGCCTCGATCGAGGTGATCTTTTAGAAGGAAGTGGACAGCTGAATTTCGTTAGTTTAGATTTGATTTTAGTAGACTTCACAAGATCAACTTACCCCAGATATTGGCAAGCTCGAACCGAAAGATTGGTTTCCCAGTGTCGTCTTCGTTGAGTAGTTGGCGGATATTGTCTACGGTTAGAATGCTTTGAAGCCACTCGTACTCATCAGCATTGCGAACGAAGAAGCCGACGTTGCAATCCGAGCCTTTGTCCCCCGATCGGGCGTGAACGACATATCCGAGGGGTACCCTTTCAGTTGGCCCGAAAGTGGAGAGTTCACGGGGATTGGCGGTTTCATATGTGCTCTGGCTATGCAGAAAGTCCTGAGTGTCGACGGGGGGGGCGATGGGGATTTCCAAGTTCTTCGCCGGAATGTGACAGACGTGCTTCACGTCGCTCTGGGACAGCAATGACACCCAGTACTCATAGTAGGGGCGCGGGGCGGCTTGTCGTGTGTCTACCGCGAACGTAGCTCCAGGATAACTCTGCATGATGGTATCCGTAATTGGGCGGAGGAATTTCGCAGTCGCCAGATCCTCTTCGTTCTTTGCCTGAGCGAATATACGGAAGTCAACCGTAGCAGCATCCTGATTCTTGGGGTCAACCGGACAGCGGCCGTTGGTGCGGAACTTGAGACAGTGATATTTCTTCTCGTCCAAGGCTGCGCGAATCTGGTTCTCCAGTAGGCGAGCTTTCTCCTCGATATCAAGACCACAAAGAAAATAGTGGGCTTCGGCCTGGAATCCACCTCTGGCGGTGATGCCCACCTTTGTCGTTGGTGGGGGCTTAAGATAGCCTACATTGCTGACGTGACTACACAAAATCAGCTGTGGACCTTGTTGGAGGTGGCAGTCAAACTCACACTATGTTCTCTGCTTTTTGTTTGATCTTGATGTTGTTCAGAACAGCGACAACATCGGAATTGTAGTACAAGGGGCCCTGGATCTCATACAAAAGCTGAGCTTTGCACGTATCAACGGTGACCATGCCATCGCGGCCTTCTTGCATGGTTACGTCAAACTCTCCATTCTGTCCCATCTCAACAATAGGAAATCCAAGGTTAGTGGAGTTACCCGGAAGACTTTTGAAGCCGGAGAAGTTGCCTCCAGTAACATAGGTAGAGCATTCGATGAAATGTCCTGCAACGAAGGCATGGGCAAGCTGTTCAAGATTGTCTCGTCCCCAGCCGAAGTGATACGCTGCACAACCGATGGTTGGAGAGGCATCAGCGACGCGGCCGCACAAAACAATGTCAGCGCCATGCTTTAAAGCCTCCACGATGCCCCAAGCGCCGAGGTAGCACTGAGCATAGATGGGCTCGAAATCCCACTCGCTCAGCTTCTTACCTGAGAGAGAGAAAGTCAGAAATTGCTTGAAATAGTAGACTAAATGCGGTGCATACCTGTTGTCAGACTCTTAAACTCATTTCCTTCCTTGGCTGCTAACTCGACAAGGTCCATGACCTCGTCACCGCCGACCCAAGCAACCTTCAAGTCTAGGCCAGCGGCCTTGATTTTGTGTCCAAGAATGTCATGCAGCTTTTTAGGATCGCTTGCGCCTGCATTAACGGCGACCTTGATATGTCTGGCCGCGAGGTGCGGCAGCGCTGGCAATATCGCCTCCAGGAATGAGTCCTCGAACTCATCCGAAGCTCCATTGCTGTTGATCTTTGCCCCGCCGCGGGTGGTCATGTTATACTCAGACATCCAGTCACCGACGATGTATTCAACATCTTCAGTCTTCGCCAGGTCGGCAAACCCGAAGCGACGGTCGGTGACTGAGCCAGAGGCAGAGGCGATGCGGAGTTTGAGGTCTGAAAGGGAGCCCATGATGATGCGTTGACAAGTTTGGAGAAGGAGATTCCATGCCAGGGACGGCGCAAAATATACTGAACATTTTGTTTCGCTTACCGTCGAGTAGCTCCGCCGAACATGCGCTCGTGAGGTAGAGTAGTGGGAAATATCCAAGAGCGAATGACATTAGTCATGTTAGGTACCACAGATCGTGGGTCGCGTCCAATGCGCGCTTCTGCCAGTGAGAATAGGTGGGCCTGTGCAATTCTAGCTAACAAACACGAATCAGCGACTTTTCCCAGCCCATAGTTTGCCCAAGGCCGCTTGACAGCTAATATATATAACATGTTATGTGCAAGCTTGCCGTGTCTCCCATCCACCGCAAGCATCACCATCAGCACTGCACCCATTATCATCACCAACACCGACCATGGCTAATACTCGACTGTTTGAGCCTCTATCTGTTGGGAGAATGAAGCTGCAGCACCGCATTGGCATGTGTCCTCTCACCCGATTCCGCGCTTCTGACGACCACGTTCCTCTGGACATTATGGCAACCTATTACGCCCAGCGGGCTTCGGAACCAGGCACCTTGTTGATCTCAGAAGGTCAGTTCACGAGACGCATGTCGAATTATGACAGATAGCAGTCTGACATCACCCCAGGGACTTTCATTTCTCCTCAGCAAGGAGGCAACGCGAATGTACCCGGCATCTACAATGAAGCACAAATAGAGGCATGGCGTAAAGTGGTGGATGCAGTACATGCAAAAGGGAGTTATATCTTCTGTCAGCTCTGGGCCCTCGGCCGTACCGCGAAGAAGGACGTTGCTGAAGCCGAAGGTATAACTATGACTAGCTCAAGTGACATACCTCTCAGCTCTGAGCACGTAGTGCCCGTTCCATTGACTGCCGAAAATATCCAGTCTACTATCCGAGACTACGTCAAGGCCGCGCGAAATGCTATCGAAGCCGGCTTCGATGGAGTTGAGCTGCACGGCGCAAATGGCTACCTGATCGACCAGTTTCTCCAAGATAAATGCAACCAGCGGACGGACGATTACGGTGGCAGCATCCAAAACCGCTCACGTTTCGCCGTCGAAGCAGTCCAGGCCGTTGCTGATGCCGTGGGGGCTGACCGTACTGCCATCCGCTTCAGCCCGTGGAGCACTTTCAACAGCATGAGGATGGACGAGCCAGTTCCTCAATTCTCGGATATCATCCAGAAGCTTGACAAGTTTGGTCTCGCCTACCTCCATCTCGTCGAGTCAAGGATTGCGGGCAATGCCGACGTGGAAGTTACGGATGAACTTCAGTTTGCGTACGACATTTGGACCGGCCCTTTCCTCATTGCTGGCGGGTTTCGACCAGATTCAGCGCACCAACTCGTGGATGAAGAGCAAAAGAACAAGAACATTGTTGTCATGTTTGGACGCTACTTCATTTCAACGCCAGACCTGCCTTTCAGGGTCAAATCTGGCATGGAATTAAACCAGTACGACAGGTCTACCTTCTACACCCCAAAACATCCCCATGGCTACATAGACTACGACTTTAGCGCAGAGTTTCTGAAGGCAAACGGACAAAAAGCAGTCGCTTAGCCTGTTATAAACAGATGTCATCTTTTGGTTCATGGGATAGTATTGATTGTATTCTAAGAGGAAATTGTAAATCGACTCAGGTGATTTAATGTACAAATTTTGTTTTCCCCAGGACGCTGCGCTGACATCTCCAATATGAGGCGTGATGTACCGCAATCTGACTTGGTCTAGGTACAGGACAGAAGGTAAAATGTAAAAGCAGCTATAAAGATAGTCAGATAGTTACATTAATATAACTATTACGCACAAAGGTCTCTATCAAAGTTGGCTGAACGATCCCAAAAGCTGCACCTCAATTGCTCAGCAGCACAGTTGGCGCGGCAATGGTAACGCATTCACTCTCTTTTCGAAGAAATGATTGAGGTACTTGGTGAAATCTATCCTTGCTTGTAATTCAGGTTAGGAATGCGAGGTACGGCAGATTATCTGTAGCTGTGTTCATTGCTGCTTCAAGAATGGTATCAATTAAGGCCACCGTTACAAGTACCTCTAATAATACCGTCTCACTCGTGTTCGATGTCTGGCTACCACAAGTTCGATCTGGTATGTCTGCATTTGAATCTTGTGAGCATTTCGACCACTGAGTGTTCATGTCTCCTGACCAATCGCAAGACGATCCTGGTGTAGTGTACTCGTCGTCCGAATCATCCGGAACACAGCACCAACAGATGACACAGGGGGTAGAAGGTAAAATTCCATAACCCAACAGGACCTTCATGAGATCAATATGTGGTTGAAGGACTACCTTGATCTTTTCCATGGATTGCTTTCCCTCTTCCTCATCGATGTGCGGAATTGGCAGCGTCCGACGAATTCGGCCTTTCACCATCTGTTGCCAAATTTGGCTGTCGTGAGCAGGTGCTACCAACCAACAACGACGCTCATTTAAGTCTTGCCGAGCCTCTATTGCTTTCGGCCTTGCACACCGTCTGATGCCCAAGTTCGGGCTAACTCTGAACTTGTCTAGAGCTTTTTCGAAGTGCGTCACCAATTGATGAGCTTTCCATGAATTCTCCCAGGCCTTAATATTTATGTAGGTTGATATCAATGTGTGTCGAGGTCTTCGTCTTTTTTATATGAGTATCTCACGTTGTCGTCCTACACACTGAGACACTACTTGCTCAAGGACAAGTCCGGGAGTCAGAACACGATTCTGAGCCCATTTTTAAGATTCCCATTTGCGTTGACGGGTTCGAAAGTGCTTTTGAAATGGCACGTGATTTGGGAAACCGGGCTTTGTGGCTCGAGCAACTGAGAAAACTCGTTCCAGAGCAGTGATGGACAAAAATGACTCATGTCGGTCTATGATTGGACCATTACATTTCTCGCGACCCACATCTTCTGTCCCCAAAATTGTACTGGAAAGTGGCCAACCAGGATTGATTCATGTGCATCGACTGCATCTGTAACAATTTTTAACTGCCTGCCAATGGACCGGTCCATGGCTATCAATGGTTTTCGCTGAGACTCTCATGTGCCTTCGTACTCTATTACTGGCTTGGGGTTGGCTTGATCCCATGCCAGTTATCTGCAGAACATGCCTCTCGAGTAGAAGCTGTGCACACCGTTCTCCTTTTTTGCATTGCTATCACACTTAACCACAACTTCCAGTGCGCACACCCAGGACACTTGGAGTCTTCACTAGTTTCAGTTGATAACTCACCCGCGAGATTTTTGCACGATCCTTGAGTTTCGCGGTGTTGTGATACATTCCTGCTTCTTGGACCGCCATAAGATCACCTTGGTGCAGGTATCAATGGACGGTACTAGTGCCCTATCTTCAATTCCTAGAGTATGGCTTGTGACAGGCTGCTCGTCCGGTCTTGGGCGTGAGCTTGTCATTTCCATACTCGCACGCGGGGACAAAGTCATACCGACAGCCAGGAGCCTCTCGGATCTGGACTACATACATGCTATCAATGGGGTAGCCGATAGATACTACCCTCTCGAACTAGACGTGACCATGCCGGAACGCGAACTCCTCGTCAAGGTTCGTAAAGCCGTAGCACACATGGGGCGCATCGATGTACTGGTGAACAACGCTGGGTTTGTGATGTCAGGCGTCTGGGAAGAGATTAGGTATTGTTGAAGCTCGGACGGATATCGAGTGTCGTGGCTGACTCTCACTAGCGAAGATGATACGCGCAGGCAATTCGAAACAAATCTCTATGGTGCCCTGAAAATGGTGCGTTGTGTGCTGCCCACTATGCGCGTTCAGCGCTCCGGCATTATCCTTTTCATGGGCAGCATTGCTGGTTGGTACGGAGCTGCTGCAGGTGGACCATATAGCGCTTCCAAATCTGCCCTTGAAGGTACAAATGTCTATCCTTTTTTCGTAGGATTTAACTAAAGGGTTCTATTAATAGGTGCTGCGGAATGCTTATCACGCGAGACTGTGCACCTGGGCATACGCGTTCATGTGTTTGTTCTGGGTATGTTCCGGACAGGTATCCTTAGTCCTGGTAACAAGAACAAGACCCTCAACTCAACGACGATACAAGACTATACGACTGTGCAGGCGGAACTCCGAGGCAGGCAGCAAAACAGTGACGGCAAACAACTAGGTGACCCAAGACGCGCCGCGCATAAAATTATGGATGCGGTTGCGCTGATGTACGCAAGCACCGCACCGTTCCCGCAGCGGATACCGCTAGGAAGCGATGCGTTGACTGTCATTAGGAGGAAATGTGAAGACACGCTAGAAGGGCTGAAGGGCTGGGAGTCGTTCGCGTCAAGTACAGACTTCTTGGACAGCTCCAGCTCGTCGCTGGGACCCAGCTATTACCGGCTTTAGCCCGCTCACTAGGGCGAGTGCTGTGGCCGACTGTAGGTCGGGGAGTGTAGGGTTACTGTATGTCAAGAAGGATACAAGTACAAGAGTATTCGCTCCGCCATAGGGTGCGGTTGAAAGGGAGGATCGAGGCCATCACTTGGTGAACTTGGTGAAAGGGTCGCCGGCCAATCACGGATGACAATCTCCGCATTTCGCGCACGTGATCATCCCCGCTTCTCCGTAGCTTCGTAGTGTTCAAGTATTCAATCGCCATCCGTTGCCACCACCTCTGTTTCTATCAACCGCTCCATGCTCTGTGTGACTTCGCTCATCGAACACGGAAGAGATGGCGGGTTCCGGTCCTGCTACGAATAAACGCTCCCGGGCTATTGCCAGTCTGACCCAGGAGCAAGCGCAGCACAAGCGAGACATCGATCGCAGAGCTCAGCGGGCTCTTCGGCAACGGACAAAGGACTGTATAGCGAGCTTGGAGCAGGAGAATGCCCGGATCCGAGAGACCTTCAAGAACAGAGAGGCCGAGCTGGAGCAGGAAAACGATCGCATCCGCGGACTCTTCAGAAGTAAAGAAGCCGGGCTGGAGCACGAGGTCCAGGTTCTGCGGGAACAGAACGAAACGCTCGCCCGGTCGCTTGGAAACATCCTCGACCTCGCATCCACAACGCTAGGCGTAACATGTGATGACAGTGTCACAACTGCAGGTAATTACTGTACGATCTCTTCTCGTACTCTAGTAGTCGCTCACTTTAGCACGCAGAAAGCTACCAAGAGGCTCTGCCTTACGAGGCAAGCCGGCAAAGCGAGGAAAGCCAGGAAAGCCAGGAAAGCCAGGAAAGCCAGGAAAGCCAGATCCACGCCGTGCGCACCCCCCATCTCGTCCAAAGCACGCACACAGTTCCAGTTGGCGGTCACGCACTGCCTGTAGCCACTGTGCTTGTTAGAAATCGTGCTGAGGAGGAAACTGTAACTTCTCGCATTGGCCGCGACATATCTAACCCTACACCCGTTCGACATAGTGTTGATGGGGTCACGTGCGGATTGTCCCCGCAATATTCTATAGTAGGACAAAATCTGCAGGACGACCCCAGTCAAGACCACCGTGAGGATATTTCGATGTATCAAATATCAGCAGCAAGCCCTCTTGCTGGACAAACTCGTTCCGGCGGTGAAACGATGCACCTATCCAAATCAGATTTCCCGGTCGAACATGTCGACGAAGACCCTTTCCAGAACAACATTGCTATGGCAATTCCAACCCCCGGCAGCATGGAAACAGTTGGCCGTACTTCCTTGGAAGTAAGGTCTGAGTACTCCAGTACTGCGGTTCACGCAGTTATGCCTCCGTTCGTGTCGTCCGTATGTCCTCTAGACGAAATCTTGCACAACTTTCTAGGTTCTAGAAGATCTATGCTTGCGGACGGCGTTCCACTAGAAGTCGTTGTTGGACCTACAAGACCGAGTGTGAAAAAGCTACGAAATCCCGAAGCCCTTGAGAGACAACACAGCTTAGAAGGTCTGATGTCTGAAGTGCTCTCGACTTATCTCCAGGTGGAGATGCCGCAGAAGATGGCATTTTTCTGGATCATGAATCAGACGATGAGAGTAAGTGACGGTTTTTTTCACCAATACTCGACAATTTGTTGACCTGACGGATCTAGTGGATGCTTTCTCGCACAAAAGAGACTTATATGTACATGCCTAGCTGGTTGAGACCGACGGCCACTCAGATAACCGTACCACACGCGATATGGATCACCAACATCCCCTGGTAGGGTAGCTTCAAATACTTCATTGATGTGAGCTGACCTTTTAATTTAGGCCCGGCGTGCGAGATTTACTCATTGAAAAACCCGATGAGTACCCCTACGAAGTGGTGGGAAAGTGGTATACGGGGCATGTATCAGTTGGTTGGAATTTCAATGCCTTGGACGCCATTGATGATATTGGCGGAGCGGAAAAAGTACATTCAATCTTTGAGAGTCATCTCCGCAACCTCAAGAACTGGACAGTCTCCCCCGCGTTCTTGGAACGATTTCCAGCAATGACACCCCTGATTCATGGATGAAAAACCTTGGTTTTGTCGCTGTCGCTCCACGGAGACATATGCATCATACACCTACTGATTAGTTTGAGCATGAAAAACACCTTGCAATGCCCTTACTAGCGAGTCATTCGCCCGAGCCTTCCGGCATGTTCATCCACCTCCTCTAGCTGAGAGTAAGCTCATCTTATTACACCAGAGCTAGCGGATCTCGAGCTAGTACATTCGTCATGCGCTCTAAATATCCTATACCAAAATGAGTCAGGTCAAATATGCGCCACCAAGCGACGGCACAATCCGACGTTCGGCCGGATTCCCACCCTTAGTGCACAGTTAGTGAGCCGATGAAGGCAACGCCGCATGCGGGGTTATCCCCTGAACAGCAAAGGCTAAGTTTAACAAACAATCATGACACGGTACATTTCTAATGCATTCCCATAATGCGGAGAATCCTTGCGCTAGACCTCTGTCGGTGGACATGTTTGTGGGTGAAGCTTAGCCTTCTCCAGCTTTTGCTCTCGGCGCATAAAACTAGAATACGATCTCCGCCTTTCTCCACGTTCGCGAGCTCACGCTAGTTACCGTATGTTATCTAGGCAGACAAATCAGCGCGAGATTGCTGGTGCAATTAAGTGCAAAATCACTAGAACGAGGTATATGACCTCCCGGCTGCGTGCATTAGAAACGCATAATCCAACCTCTTATTCAACACGCTTACCCAACTTCCTCAAATAAACAATTCCCATTCTGTGGTACACTCTACTACCATTTTCGGCTATGGCAAAACAGTCAGAGAAATCCACGAACAACGCTATGCTTGTGGAAGATATTGTTCATCCTCCCCAGGTTCAAGAAGCAAGCTCTGTTGAGCTGGATGCCTTGGACAAAACGGAGGCATACCAGGAGGGTGCTTCTCAGGGCTTCACTCTCGAGGAACAGAACCGCATCATGCGCAAGGTTGACTGGCGAGTGGTGCCATTGCTGACGTTCCTATACCTTGTTTCGTTCATTGATCGCTCCAACAGTAAGTTTAGCAATCGAGTTGCACTTACATGCACGAAACTGACCAATACTCTGCAGTCGGAAACGCAAAGATTGCTGGCATGAATAGCGACCTCAACCTTCACGGCCTGCAGTACAATGCCGCCGTAACCTTGTTCTACGTGCCATACACATTGCTTGAAGTGCCTTCAAATGTAGTTCTCAAGCTTATGCGTCCGTCAATCTGGATATCTATCCTGTTGTTCTCCTGGGGATTGGTTATGACGTGCGTTTCTTCTCATCCCACCTCAACCAAACTCAGGCTAACCTCTTGATAAGTTTAATGGGTCTCGTCGAGTCCTACTCTGGCTTGCTTGCCGCACGATGGTTCCTCGGTGTAGCTGAGGTTTGTTTGTTGCATTGTCCTGTTTTGGTGCCGCACTGACTTCATGATTCAGGCTGGCTTTTTCCCAGCAGCAACTTTCCTTCTCACCATTTGGTACAGACGCTACGAATACCAGCGCCGATTTGCCATTTTTTTCTCCATGGCCTCCATGGCGGGAGCCTTTTCTGGCTTGCTCGCGTTCGCTATCGAGAAAATGGATGGTATTGGCGGTAGAAAAGGCTGGCAGTGGATTTTCATCCTCGAGGGCCTGGTTCCCGTTGCAACTTCATTCGTTGTTTGGAAAATTCTTCCAGACTCCCCCGAGACGGCGAAATTCTTGGACGCGCGCGAGAGAAAATTTGTTGTCGATAGAATCGCCGAGGAGACTGGCTCGGGCGAAGGTCGCGTCACAAACACCGACAAGATCCGATTCCACCATGTTGTTAGTGCGTTCAAGGAATGGAAGATTTGGGCTAAAGTCTTTGTATACTGGGGTAACAGCGTCGGTGTTTACGGGTAAGTTTGTGGTTCTCGCCCACGATCAGCTCGTCAACTCACTCTGTCACAGATTTACCGCAACAGTACCAACCGTGATCAACCAACTCGGCTACACACGTGCTCAGGCACAGCTTCTGACCGTCCCCATCTACGTGTTTGCTGTCATTCTCATTCTCTTCTTCGCATTCCTCTCCGATCGGTATCAAGTGAAATGGGTCTTCATCGTCATTCCATATTCAATTGCAGCCTGCAGCCTGATTGCTCAACTTGCTATTCCACACCCGAAGTACCCAGGCGTGACGCTGGGGTTTCTCTTTGGAATCGCTGGCGGATTATACTCGGGTTTTCCACCCTTGATCGCTTGGTCTGCAAACAACGTAGCCCCATCATCGAAGCGAGCTGTCGCAATGGTAAGCTACAGCGGTGTACATTACTTCTCCTTCTATGAAACTAATTTGCTACAGGCACTTTTGATCTCTGTCGGAAACATGGGCGCAATCGCCGGCTCGAACGTCTATATCGCTCGGGAAGCTCCCGTATATCACTTAGGTTTTGGGGCCTCCTTTGCTTTCACGGCTTTCGCCATTATTGTGACATGTTTACTACGTGTGGCGTATGGAATGGAAAATAAGCGACGTGATCGCTTGGTCGAAGAGCTCGGCGGCGAGATTGGTGTGAAGAGCCGCTACTCTGAACAGGAGTTGCTCGACATGGGTGATAGGAGCCCTTTTTTCCGGTACGCCCTTTGATCTGCTTTTTTGTATCTCTCCAAGGGATCTCAACGCCTACTACCTGCCTGATTGAGTGCACTGGAAACGGATTTCCTTGATTTACAAATGAGAAAGTTACCAGAACAGATATGAGTCAGATGAGCGCTATAAGTTAGGGGTTACTGCACGTAGCAATAGCGCTTTCATTAAACATTGACAATGAGAATGAGAATGACTGTATTGAATATTTGAAAGTCTTATTGATGCTTACAGACGTCTCGTTCGTTCGTATGGAAGCCTGAAACTATGTGTATACTTGAGTCGCTTAGATCTTCGCACCACCCTGGGACCTGACTTTCATTGGTGCCACCGGCCCATTCGCCGGTTCAAAACTATCGTTACAATAGCTTCATTCACTCTTGAATCCGTCATTACCACCTAAATCCTTTGCAGCATCTCCGAAGACAAGATTTTCCCGTCCAACCATATAAGTCATTGGCAACGCCATGAAGCGGTGGCAGTCTGCAGTAAGAGTAGTCTTGTATTCCACGCTGCCAGTGAACGCCAACCAGTCGTCCCAGGTGCGAACATATAATTCCGCACACGCATCATAATCTAAGAAGCCCTCGCCAAGCGATTTTGCGAGCTCCTTCATCTCCGGCGTTTGGTGGTGCTAAGGACCGTGAATTAAGTCAGCGAATTGCACTTTTAGTGTCGGTAAATGTAGATGCTCACCTGCACATACCGCACGATGTGTTTCTTGAATGCGGGCGTGGACAGGACTAGATCGGGATGCACAGTTCGCCAGTGCCCGAAGAATGTATCGTAGTCAATTGAGTCCAGTTTCTTGAAATATACTCCTATTCAGATACAAGGCAGGAAATTACCATGAGAATTGTAATCCAGCTTTGGGAACGTAAAGTCGTATTCTACCGTGGCCCAAGACATTTTGAGGTGTGTGCGTGTTCAACGATACGACAAGCTTTTCTGGAGATGGTGCGTTTTTGATGAATGAGGGTATCGCTCTACACGGAAGAGCCTTAGATGACGTTATCCATAGATTGTCAGGGAGAAGATTCACAGCGCTAAAGGGGTAATTCTAGGTAGCTGCTTGTGTGTGTGGATATTCGATACACCCTTGGTGTGGAGCACTCCGCTGTGGTGTGATCATGTTCTCGGCATGAGTAATGCCTTGGGATGTTGATTTGTCGGTAGCGCGCTACCGGCTTGTAGGTGCCGGTAGCATGAGTTCAAAGATCTACCACCTGGTACCTCTGCATCGAAAATCCCGGAAGAGTTCCCAACTATAGAAGCTGGAGAAAACTACGCATTCCACAAAATGCACACACAAAGATTGCATACGCGAAGAGTGCTACAGTGTTTAAACAATCTTGCATTTTGAGTCCAAGTGTTATTAGTTCCTGTGAACTTTGATTGTCTTCCATTTTCAAATGTGCTTTTCAATACTCCTTTAGCCCTGAGAATGCAGTTTAAACCTCCTGTTCAAACAACACGTACTTCCTTCCACAGCCTCTTAGCGAACACGAAACTGGCTTGTTTCTAAATCCTCTACTGCATGTAACGGCTAAACATTTCCGGCAGATGCCATCCAAGATCTTGCTCCTTAACTAAGAAACCCAACCCTGTTGCAAAACATAAGATGGCGAATTTGGACTGGATCAATCCAAGCAGGGATCTCCAAACCCGTCTGAATATCCAAATACTGCTCCCTCCGTCCAACTGGAAGTCGATCCACTTCGGGAAGAGGGTCCTGCGCCAGAATGTAGCAGCATAGCCCGGCCAGGACGCGGTGTTTCTGCCAGCCTTGTTGATATACCAATTCGAACAGCCGGCCGAAAAGACTGTGTCTTGCAGCTCCACATCGATGCCCTTGACAAATTCTTCTTCCGCGACTTTCTTTATCTCGATGGTCTTTGCTCGGTCATCGATTAACGGCTCAAATAACGTTTGTACGAGGTAATCGACTTGCACCTCGGAAGCAAAGATGACTGAGTTGTGTGCAGGGAATGTATTTGGGCCAAACCTGGTATTCTTTTAGATGCTATGAGAAAAGGTGAATAGTGAGAGATGCTTACATCAATGCAAAATTAGGAAAGTTATGAATGTGCATGCCCATGTAGGCCTGTGCACCCACGTGCGTATCCCATTGCTTATGAAGGTCGATGTTGTCCTTGCCAACGACCTTCAGTGGTCCCAGGAAGCTGGAAACTTCAAAACCTGTAGCAAGAACAATCACATCGAAGTCTTCATGCACTCCAGATTCACTCACGATTCCGGAGGCATCGAACCTCTGAATGCCTTCAGCACGCAGGGTCATGTTTGGTTCATGCAAAGCACTAAGATAACCAGGGTCGAAGATACGCCTCTTACAACCTATATTGCCATTAGCGGTGATATTGAAGGTATATTTTTTGCGGTTGCGGGTGGTGTTACCAAGTGGAAATTTCGGTACCAGGATATCATAGTACTTCTTTGGAGCAGTCTCATATATGTACTCCTTTGCTGCCTTCTCCGTCGCTGCGCGCAGCTTCAGTGATGCATCGGAAGATCCATATGTGGTCACCAGGGCATCGCTCGAACTGAAAATTTGGAATCGATGATACCGCTGCCAAAGTGGGATGTATTTGAAACAGAATTTCTCAAATCCGGAGAACTCGCGATTGGGCCGTTCGTGGTACCACTGCTGGCTACGCGCATACCTGAATCTGGTAAGGTGGACGTGTAAAGGCAGGAGTGACGGTATAACTTACTGAGTGATATGTTCGACATCTTTTACTACACTTGGCACCACTTGAGCGGCTGAGCAGCCGTTTCCAATGAGCGCCATTCTTTTATCCCGGTAATCATACTCCGTGTTCCACCGCGCGGTATGAAAAATGGTTCCCTTAAATTCATCTTGGCCAGGGAATTTCATTCGCCTCGGCTCTGCGATGCTGCCGATCGCGGAAATGAAGATGGTTGCCTTCTTTGTATATCGTCGCTTCGTCCTTTCGTCGACAAAATTTACCTCCCACTTGTTCTCCTTCGAATTCCATCTTGCCCCTTCGCACGATGTGTTGAAGACCATATGGGGTCGTAGGCGAAACTTGTCCACTGTCGATTCCATATCTGCGCACAAAAAATTGTCAGCATTCTAAACAGAGAACTCCAAAGGCATCCTGACATTCAAGTATTTCCTCACGGTCACAAAGTTCCTTGGACCACGCGGGGTTGAGGTTGAAGCTGAAAGAGTAAAGATGGGTGGGGATATCGCAGCCACTATCCGGAATATCTAGTTAGCTGAGAGAAACCCAGCCGAGTAGGTCCTGTCCTCACCAACCGGGATACACGTTTATTCTCCATGTGCCACCAGGCCCGTCCAATTTTTCGTAAATCTAGTTGCGCATAAGTAATAGCTCTATCTTGAGTAGTTCTAACTTACCGTGAAGTTCTCAAAGCCAAGTTTTTGCTTAAGCTTGTGGGCCATGGCGATGCCAGAAGGCCCTGCACCAATGATGATCGCATCCACGGGAGCCATGTCGAGCGCATACACTTCAATTTGGAATATGTCTAAAAGCAAAAGGCTACTTAGGGCAACTGCAGAGTTGCGGGGTGAAATGCGGAGTGAATTGCTGAGGGCAAGGGAGCACTGTATGATAGCTAAAGGTTATTAACTGCTGCGTCAGATATTACTGCCAGAGATGATCAACATCACACAGTTTGTCTTCCCATACCTCACTTGGTAAGGGACTGGGTGAGGGCTAGTGAACATGACTAATGCCATGGAAGTTACATGGGTCTCTCCAAGTGCATGACTCAATCCAAATGAGACACACCACCATTTGGACCATTGGAGCCCCTAGGAATGTTTTTGAGCATTCTCTCAGACTACCTTTGGGATCGAGAACCGTTAGAATCAGCCTCTCAACATAGACGATGGCCGCCAATGAAATTACACCGATAGCTGCGCCAAAGCTCAGTCTGCCCGTTGGTTCCATCATCTGTCAGGTCTCAGCAGTGAACACAACATGCGACCTGACCAGTCCTATCAATACGCTCTGTGAGCCATCGATTGAGGGTCATGAGTTGTTCAGCCTACCAACAATTGCTTTTCTCATCACACACCCAACGGGAAGACAGATCCTATTTGATCTGGGCTGTAGGAAGGATTTCTGGAACCTGCCTAAACCCATAACGGATATCATTAACGAGAAAGTGCCCGGCATCAGAGTGAAGAAGAATCTCGTGGACATCTTGACTGAAGGAGGTATCGATCCAGTGAATTTGGAGGCCGCCATAATCAGCCATCATCACTATGACCATACCGGCGACCCCAGCACCTTTCCCAAGTCCATGGATCTGATCGTAGGGCCTGGGTTCTCGAAAGAGTTTCTGCCCGGTTATCCAGCGGTCCAAACAGCACCGCTGCATGAAGGGAGCCTTGACGGTCGCAATGTGCATGAGCTTGACTTTGTAGACTGCCCCGAAGTTGCCGGATTTCCCGCGGTGGACTATTTCAAGGACCGTAGCTTGTATATCCTCAACTCTCCGGGCCATGCGCTTGGACATATTTCAGCACTTGTACGGACGAGTGAGAGCACGTTCATCTTTCTTGGGGGGGATATCTGTCATTTCGGCGGATCTTTCAGGCCCACTCCATTCAACCCAATGCCATCACTGCTCAGTTCATCTGAGGTCGGCCGAGGATCTAACACGTCGGCGTCGATATGTTGTACACAGTTTACAGCATGCCATCCAAATCAACAGTCTGCAAGGACATCGCCCTATTACAAAGTATGCACAAGCTCCGATTCTTGGTATATGAACCCGCTAGTTGCACAGTGCAGCATCGATAAACTCAAGGCAATAGATGCTGATAGCCAAGTTCTCGCGTTGATTGCGCATGATCCGGGTACTTTGGAAGTTATTCCATTCTTTCCATCTGGTACAATCAACGACTGGCAAAAGTGTGGTTGGAAGCACCAGCTTCGCTGGCAATTCTTAGATGAGCTGTCAGTGGACGGCAAGGAGCGCAGGAAACTTCTTGTTGACGGAACTTACATTGAGGGAAATCGTGTCAAAGATTTGGCTGGCAACCGAGTTCAATAATAGAAATATAGACACGGACTTGAACACTTTGTATGATGAAAAGCATAGTCCAAGTATAATGATTGCGGTTCCATTTTGGAGAACTAGTGCAGAGCTTGGCAGAAAGTCACAGCCCACATGGGCGTTCGTGACAAGAAGGATATAGCAAGCCAGTCCTCGTCTATCAATGTAGATGCCGTGATGAGACGGTCATGTTGTTTCAAAACACTATGCTACCGTTCATTTGACCATTGCCCTGCATCTTCTACGATTTTGTGAACTTGATTTATCTCTGCTTCTCTAATATCGGTACAGTCCCAGTTTGAAATAGAAATGCGGCTAGAAAGGACACAAATATATAAGCTTGTGAGTCTCTTTCCTGTCCCAGGAGATGATTAAAACTAGGGCGAGTAGAAAAACCTTGTTACTTCTGATGGGCCAACTTCGGTCTTCGAATGGGCGAGTCTTGGAGACAGACAAGAGCCTGCTCCAAATGGGATGCAGGTTACGAGCAGAGCATTACGACTTTGGGGCGAAATGAATAACCTTAACACAAAAGATTCTAATAATATAAGAGTGTACTTCACAACTCTTTAACCCACGGTTCTGGCACGGAATGTGCTGTATCAGAGCAGATACACTCGCGATATGATGAAGCAGGAGACATATAGCCTGTTCGATAAAGCCCTAAAGCTATAGTGTTCGGCAAAAGTTTTGCTACCTGCGGGAAATCGGCAAGGAAATGAAGGACGATAATCATTGCGTGCGATGGTTGATGGTTACCTGGCCAACTCCGACGAAAAAGTTCGAAATCCATATTGCAAGTACGCAACTGTCATGAAGGCCCACTGGCAGTAGAAAATAGCCTGAGAGAGCACTTGGGAAGATTAAATGGGCATTGATCATAGCAATTGATGAGGAATGGGTTGATTTCCATGAGATAGGGCTCATAGAGCTCGATATGCATGTCGAGAATGAGTGACCATACTATCGTAACTGAAACGCGAACGGTTAAAGAACATCACATGATCTTCTAGTTCTCTCAGCAGCTTTCTCAAGCACTTACTGATGGTAAACTTTAGGCCATATAGCTATTAAGCTACTACTGAGTAACGGGTAGCAAACTAGAGCTGGAAGTCATGAGTTCGCTGTTGCAGAGAAGGTGTTGGTAAGCTTATTTCAACTTCTGTCAATGAACGTCGGTAGAAGATACCTGGCAAACTGGTTCAGTCGTGCCTGGTAGGTACCTCTTTGAAAAAATTATCTACCATATACACGTAGCCTTATCCTCTTAACACGACATGTATTATACGCTACTTTGATCTGCAGTGCGCTAACTACGCGCTATCTTAAGTTTTTATAGTGCTTTTGCAAGATTCTTTTGTTATTTAAAGGATATATCAGTAGTAAACATTGGTTTCTTATTACTCTTGTAGTCTAGTCGCTGAGGAGTTAGGGCAATTCAAAGCAGGAAGAAGCAGCTATACTTTTGAATGCACGCTCTAATGTAATAATAGTCGCTACACTCTGTTTCCTGCTATAACTTTGCCTGAAAAACTATAATTAATCTGTAGATAGAGGACTAGACTAATAGTAATAGTTAAGAGCTTGTTTAATGCAAAGTTCTAAGTATGGTAAACAAATACTACTTGCTATATATGTTTTCTCCCTTCTAGGATCCTTATATAATCTAACCTAATAAATATATAGTAGATCTATATTTAGGCTATGAATATTATATAAAGCTATAGTCTAACTAGTAACTTAGAGTAGAGTTGCCTATTAGTAAATAGTTTTTATTTAATTAAAATTTAAGCATGTATATAAATTTTGAGTTAGTAGCCTTGCTTTTATTTATAAAAGAAAATAACTTATTTTTATTTTATAATACTTAATAATAGAATATCAAATCTATTCTACTATTTTATAATAATTATATTTATAAATTATTGCTAATTAAGGCTAATAATATACTTTTAATTAGATACTAATTTATTTTAAAAAGAAGCTAATATAATATAAAGAAAATATTTATATTATAATATAGATTTAATTAATACAATATTATAAATAGTTAGAATTAGCTTAGAAATATATTTTACTAGAGAAAAATTAATATTATATTTTTTATCTATTATACTACTATTTAGATAGCTATAAGTATATTATTAATACTAATACTTACCTTTTCTACTTTTTCTTTTAGTATTAAAATTTTTTTTAGTATTTTAAAATTATATTCTATTGTTTTTTAGTTAATTTCTTTATTTATAATAGCTAGATACTTTTGCTTTAAACTTTAGATAATAGCTTTTTAACTAGCTAGTTAAAGAATATACTTTTAAATTAATTATTACTTTAATTTATTAATAGATCTCTAATAGTAGTATTAAAGATTTCTTTTTTAATTAAAGCTTTAGAATTTAGAGCTTTAATTTAAAGTTTAAAACTTAATATATATATATATATATAACTAATTTATTAATCTATTATACTAAAATATATAAATTATAAAAAGTATAGATTATTTTTTTAATTCTTATTAACTAAGCTAAGCTAGTATTTTTTAAACTAATATATAAACTTAAAATATTTTTTTATAATTAGTTTTTTATAGTCAAATTAATTATTACTTTAAGTATATTTTTAAATACTTAGTACTACTTATACTTTATTCTAATATTTTAAATATAAAATATAATTTAACTTATTATTTTTATTATACTATTCTAACTTTATAGTATTTTTTAATTTAGAACCTAGAATTCTTATATAAGCTAAAGTAAAGTAATAATAATAAAATAGTATTAAAGTATAATCTAAAAAGATTAATATATTCTAAATAATAGAGTAGATAATAAAGCTAAATAATAAAATATTAGTTATTTTATTAAATATATATATATTTAAAGTCTTATAGTTTTTATAAGTCTTAGAGTTTTATATTTTTTTAAATACTATAAAACTATTATATAATTTCTATCTTCTTTAGTATTTCTAGCTTTAATTATTTTTTAAATTTATTGTTAAGGTTGGTATTAAGGAGGTTCCTAAATGGAGTTAGCTGCTAAGGAAGGGGTATAGTTACCTAATCAATATTAGTCTCAGGTTAGTTCTTAAGGATAAGCAGAGGTTTAGGGCTAGAGCGAGGTAGTAACAATAAAGCAGTATTAGGTTATAATCTAAGAAGATTGTTATATTCTAAATAATAGAGTTGATAATAAGGTTAAACATAATAAAGTGCTAGTTACTTTATTGCAGCTATATACTATGGGAGTCTTATAAGTCTTATAAGTCTTAGAGTCTTATGCTCCTTTAAGCACTGTAAGACTTTCTAAGACTATAAGACTATTACGTGACTTTGGGTCTCTTGGCGTTCCTTTCCTTAGTTATCCCTTGCGTCTGCCTAGAGTCCTTCATAAGGCTGCTAGCCCTGCGTTGGGATTCTAGGTCCTAACATTATCCTCCCCCTTCTTAGTTTATGTCCTTATAAACTAATCAATGTCTTCTCGCGCTATGAAGTATTGCTATAACTAGGGTGATTGTATAAATTAGATTAGTGTTCTTGCTATAGTGTCCTGCGCTTGTTGTGCAAAGAAGGGTCTAGGGTGCAAGATATTGTTATTAAATAGTTGTTGTGGGAACTGCGTTCACAATAGTGCTATAAAGTATAAGCTAGCTAACGTTCTGCTGCTAAATTAGTTAAAGATTAATAAAGAGATAAAAAAGTTAGAAAAGACTAAGGATAAGGTAGAGGCGCAGCTAGAGGCTAATAAAGCTGTTGCAGAGGCTGCCCTTTCTTAAATGCGCAATGCGTGTACAAAGTTGCGTTGACTGCGCAAACAAAAGCGTTTGTTAAAGAAGAAGGAGCAGAAGATGTTTAATAATAGTCTAGAGATAGCTGAGGAGCTGGAGCGTCTTAAGGCGTTAGAGCAGTTAGGTCAGGAGGTGTCTTTGGTGAACCCAGAGGCTCCTATTAGCGCTGCTGTAGTAAATTAGTCCAATTTCTGGGATCTTAACGTTAAGGCTGTTGGTATTTGTTCTTCTTGAGGTTGCCTTCTGTAAGTTGTCTTTTGTACACTAAGTAGTGTAGGTAATGTTTCTTGATGTATGCTTGTACTAACTCCCTGCAGTTATTAAGGTAGCTATTAGGTTCCTAGGTAGCTTCTGATTATAGGTATCCTTTCTATTTAATAAGGAATTCCTAAGTTTAGGGTGTGTTGCGGAATTCTTCTTGTTCTGTTTCTTAGTAGTCTAATATTTCTTTAACTTCAAATTTAGTTTCTTCTTTAGTTGCATAGCAAAAGGTGGTCTGTACTAGTGTCTCTAGGTTGGCTAGTTCTAACAAGGAAACGTAGAAAACTAGGTGGATTTATGCTTCCTTTAGGAGGTCAAGTTTGTAGTTAACAGGTCCTTATACTTCTAAAATGTAAAATAGTCTAACTTTAACTTAGTCTAGTTTTTTGCTTAGTTGCTTTGTTATGAGATTTTTTGTAAGGAGATACACTTTATCCCCCTTTTTTAGCTAAGGTGCTATTTTTTGTTTTGTGTTAACATATAAAATTAACTTGCGTTGTGCTATTTTAATGTTTAATTATAGTTGTTTGTGTAGTTTTTGTAATGTTTCTGTGTTTTTTGCTGCATATTTAGCTTTAGTATTTGCCTGATATCCTGTTGTAGGTGCAAGTAGCGTATTTGGGTGTCTTCTGTAGTTTGCATAAAACAGCATTGTCTTTGTTGCTACTAATTCTCTGTTGTTAAAGGCTAGTTGTGCCATAGGTAGTAGTGTAACCTAGTTATTCTGCTGTTAGTTGCAATACATCTATAGGTATGTCTTTATTGTCTAGTTTGTTCTCTCTATTTGTTTATTTGTTTGTAGATAGTAGGCTGTTAATAGTTTTTGTTTTATGCCTATTGTTTCTATAAGTGTTGTCTAGTAGTTGGATGTGAAGAGCTTGTCTCTATTGCTGATAATTGTCTTTAGTAACCTGTGGTGTTGTATGACTTAATCTAGTAGTATGTTCCCTAATTTTGGTGCGTTGTAGTCTTTGCGGAATGGTATTATTTCTGTTTCCTTAGTGAATCAGTCTACTACTACTATAATAGCGTTGTATTTGTATCCTGTAACAGGGTCTTGTGATACTGGTAGCCCTGTCACGAAGTCTATTGCGATGTCTGCCTATAGTTCTGTGGGTATTTGTATCACTTGTTGTTCTCTGTATTGTGCGTGCGTGCTATGTTTGTTTTGTTAGCACGTAGTACATTTTTTAATAAATTGTTTAACTTGTTCCTTAAGTTTTAGTATCTTATAACTTTGTTGGATGAGCTTAGTGGTTTATCTTACTCCAGGGTGTCCGTGGAGTGGCTCCTTGTGGTATTGTTAAATAATGGTTTTGTAGAGTTCTTTTGGTACTTGTTGTTTAATTGTTATTAGCGTATTGAATTGTTTTGCTAGCCCAAGGGATCTGTCTTGGTTGCAGATTAAGATTGCTCTGTAGTCTTTGGTTTTTGTTCCTGCAACGTCTATTCTCTAGCTTAGCGCGTTAGCTCTGCTGTTGTCCTTCCCTAGCATGTATATAATCTTGAATTTGTACTGTCCTAGTTTTTCTAACCATCTGGTGTGTTGTCTTTCTAGGGGTTTTGTTGTTGTGAAATTTAGCAGGTTCTTATGGTCCGTGAAGATTGTGAGGTCTGAGCAGCTTTCTGCGTAGATCCTCTAATGTTGTAGTGCTTTGATGATAGCAAGTAGTTCTTTGTCGTGTACGTTGTATCTTTCTTCTAGTCCTAAGAATTTCTTTAAGTAGTAGGCAATGGGTTTCTATTTACTATCTCTTTCCTGTAGTGCTACTGCTCTAAGGGCTAAGTCTGAGGCGTCTGTCTTGAATCTTAGTGGTTCCTTGCTCTTGAATGTTGTGAGTACTAGTGGTTCTGTGCTTGCTTGCTTTAGCGTGTTGAATGCTTCTTGTTGTTCTAGTCCCTATTTAAAGGGTATTTCTTTCCGTGTGAGCTTTGTTAATGGTATGGCTTTCTTTAAGTAATCCTTTATAAATTATTAGTTAAAGTTAAAGAATCTAAGGAAGGATTGTATCCTTTTTACGTTAGTTAGCTCTAGCTATTCCTTAACTGTTTAGATTTTTTCTTTGCTTATCTTGACTCTGTGGATTCTGACAATATGTCTAAGGAATTCTACTTTGTCCTTATGCTAGTTGCATTTTTTAGGTTTAAGCAATAGGTGTGTTTGCGATAAGCATTCTAGTATAGTTTTTACATGTCTAACGTGTTCCTCTAGGTTCTCTAAGTAGATGAAGATGTTGTTGAGGTATGTGATAATAAACTAGTTAAGGTGTGCTCTTAGCACGTTGTTGATTAGTGCTTAGCAGGTTGCTAGTGCGTTAGTAAGGCTGAAGGGCATAACTATATACTTGTAGTGTCTATATCATGTGCAGAATGTGGTCTTCTATTCTTTGCCTTCCTTTATGCAGATGAGGTTGTATGCTCCTCTTAAGTCTAGTATTGTGAAGACTTTTGCGTAGGCTAGTTGATCCCTTAACTTTGTAATGTTTAGTAATAGGTATTAATTCTTAATAGTGATGTTGTTAAGCTTTCAGTAGTTAACGCACAGTTGTAGTTTACTATTTTTCTTTAGAACAAATATAATAAGATAGCCTGCTAGTAATTTTGATTCTTGAATGAATTCTTTCTTAATATTAACTTTAATGTAGTCTTGCAGGGTTTCTAGTTCCTTCTCTGATAGGCTGTAAATTAGTTTGAAAGTTGGCTGCTTTCCTTCCTGTAGGACAATCTTGTAGTCTTAGGGTTGATGCTTAGGCAGAGCTGCTGCTCCTGTCTCTTCTTTGAATAAGTAGTTCTATTTCCTGTAGATTGAAGGGTATTTAGGAGTGGTGCTTTTCTCCTTGGATATCCTAGCTTTGTTGCCTAATAAACTCTTGTTAGTGCGCGCTAGATTAGATCTTTTTTGTAAAGTATCCTTGTTTAAAGTAATGCTATTAATTAACTTCTTATTTACTACAGTGTTTGTTCTGTGCGTGAGCTAAGGTCTGTCTGCACAGTAACAGCTATCTAGCAAGATAATTATTAATTTAAAATTAATCTGCAGGTTGTGTTCTTGCAACTAAGGAAGTCCTAAAATAAGGTTATAAGCAGCTAACTTAAAGATATTAAGGGTTAGTTTTTCTTAATGTTCTTAGATAGTAAGTTTTATAAGGTGTACTTTGTGAGTGACTTGTAATTCTCTAGGCATTAGTTATCTATTTGCTACGTGTAGTAGGTATAGTCTTAGCTTCTTTAGTAGTTAAAGTCTAGCTTTGAGCACTAACGCTGTGGAGATGTAATTGGCTTGTGCTCCTAAGTCTACTAACGCATCTATCTGTATTCTGTTAAGCTGTACTAGTAGCTTGATTAGAGACTTAGCGTTTGTTGCGTTAAGCTCTCTTCTAATGTTGTCTGTAGCAGCATCATCTTGCGCGCGCCTAAAAAAGAGTTTCTAAATCTGTTAATGTGCTTTTCTTCTTAGTGCTGTTTGTAGTCTAGGTGTAGGCAGGTTTGCTATTATAGTTAGGTGCACTATTTATTAATAAGCATTTTTATTATAATAACGTCCTTGTTTATGTGTCCTAGAAAGTACTGTCTACTGCGTTTGTCCTACAGGTAGAGTTTGTATTTGTTATTTTAACAGTTGTAGAATTCCTATTAACATATGTGTAGTTTAGGTGGTTCCTGTCCTACTTTAAATTTAGCAAAGTAGTGCGTTATATAGTAGTTGTCCTAGCATATAGTCTAATGCATAGAGGCATGTTTAGGATTTTAGTAGTCTATGTAGTACTAAGGGTTATAATCTTTCTATTTGTTCCTATACTTTCCCTAGTTTTGTAAGTTAAAAGTGTTCTACTACAAGACCTTCTAGATTAGGTTAAGTTGTTGTCTATAGTTCTAGATTGCAATTCTTATATTATTAATTTCTAGGTTAGTTTTTATAAGTATAGAGTGTAGGTGCAGTGTTAGTAGTTGTTAAAGTTCCTCTAATTGTTTGTTGTCTATATTAGATTCTAGGTCTTTATAGAGTTGTCCCTTAGGCAAGCAGAGTTCTGAATTTTGTTGTTCTAGGGGCAGCAATTGTTTAAGTATGTCCTAGAAGTTTAGTTCTTTGCTGCCTAGCTTGTCCTAGGGCTTAGGTAAGTGTGAGGATAGTTGTTTTTCTTTTCCTTTATTTTTGTAGCCTGCAAATGTGATGCTTCTTTTAGGTAGTTTAATAGTATTAGTTAATACCTAGAGATGTTTCCCTTGTGCAAGCTCTATTTGCGTAAAGGTGGCCTTAAGTCCTAGTAACTTATATATATCCCTTACGTCCCTTTTGTTACAGTGTAGCGTAGGTATTTTTACTGTCTACTCTCTACCTTTACTATTGTTAGTAGTATTTGTGTTTTCTGCAACAAGTACGTTTAACTGTTTAATAACTTTGTTCTTAGATTAATAGTTCTTTGCTATATAGCTAGGTTTGCCACAATTATAGCACGTTTAGTTTTCCTTGCTCTAGTTCTTCTCTAGTTTCTTCTAATAGCTCTTTCCCTTTATGAGGTTAGACAGGTCTATTGGTTCAGGTCTATAGTTTGTTTAAGTCTAGTTGTTGTTGTAGGGGTGGCTGTGGCAGTAGCTGCCTCCATGGTTGCTGTGAACTTTCCTATAGATAGCCTTTGTTAGGTTGTTAACACGTGTTTCTATAGCTAGCTTATAAAGTTTTCTGTTAATCTTAATTAATTTGTTAATTAGTTTATCCAAGGTGTTGAGCTGTGCACTGGTGCGCATGAGCTTTTCTTTAACTGTCTTCTTAAGTCCTTAGCGATACATGGTCATAAGTGCCTTGTTGTCCTATTCTAGGTATACAGCGTACTATTAGAAGATGGTAGCATACTTAGCAGCTAATTTAGTTTGTTTAAAGTTCTAGATTGCGCGGGCGGTAATTGTAGGTTTGTTAGTAATTCTAAAGTTATGTCTAATTTAGTTCTTAAACTTGCTAAAGTTAGTTATTTATCCTATAAGATTGTTGTTGGCCTTGCTATCTATGTACTTCTTAAGATGTAGTTTGATCTATTAGAGGGCTTAACCCTAAAGGTAGGTAGCTGTAAGTAAGACTTGTTTTTCCTTAGCTATACCTTTGCCTTAGAAGTTAAAGTAGAGGTTAAACTATAGGAGCTATTTATTAAGCTTAGTGCAGTCTCTATAGTACAGATTAGGGTTAGCAACTCTACCTATTGCAGCTATGAGGGTCATGCTATCCTAAGAAGATCCTAGGGTTCTACTTATCTTAAGGTGTTCAAAATGTTAAGGTTAGTATTAAGGAGGTTCCTAAATAGAGTTAGCTGCTAAGGAAGGGGTATAGTTACCTAATTAATATTAGTCTTAGGTTAGTTCTTAAGGATAAGCAGAGGTTTAGGGCTAGAGTAAGGTAGTAATAATAAAGCAGTATTAGGTTATAATCTAAGAAGATTATTATATTCTAAATAATAGAGTTAATAACAAGGTTAAACACAATAAAGTGCTAGTTACTTTATTGCAGCTATATACTATAGGAGTCTTATGAGTCTCATAAGTCTCAGAGTCTCATGCTCCTTTAAGCACCGTGAGACTTCCTGAGACTGTGAGACTATCACGTGACTTTAGGTCTCTTGGCGTTCCTTTCCTTAGTTATCCCTTGCGTCCGCCTGGAGTCCTTTATAAGGCTGCTAGCCCTGCGTTGGGATTCTAGGTCCTAATATTTATTTAGTATCTTTTATAAAGCTACTAGCTTTATATTAAGATTTTAAATTCTAATATACTACTTATACTTTATTCTAATATCTTAGATATAGAATATATTTTAACTTATTAACTTTTATTATACTTTTATACTTTTATACTATTTTTCTAACTTAGAACTTAAGGCTTTTATACTTTGCTTCTTAATAAATTAGAGTTTATAGAGTTAAACTAGGGTTTGATATTTTTATTAAGAACTATATTTATAATAATCTATCTTTAAGCAAATAGTACTAGACTAGTTTTAAGCTATTTCTTTATAGCTTTTATAAATAAAACCTACTATTTTGGTTCTGACCTTATGGCTAGTTTATACCTTCAAGTCTCTTCCTCTGTTCAAGAACTTTCCTTAGGCAGTGGCGACGGTAAGGGTCTCCTATCCTAAGCCCGTGCTGATATTGATCGGTAGGTTTTGAGCCAATAGGGCCAGGCTTTTGCTACTATAGCGCAAGATGTGGGTCTCCTGCACTAAGCAATCCCTGTCCTCCGAAGAGCCCCGTCCAATCAGAGAAGGTTTTGTTGTGTCACCGATCTATCATGGCTGCCTTATTAACATCATGCGTTTGGAATGATTTGCTAAATTGATGCAAGCTAGCAAATATTTTTGAAGTCGCTCTGATAAAGTTCTGTGCAAGAAGGATAGGTCTAGCTGAACACTAGCCTTCAATGCAAGATTACAGTACCTAGCTACTGTAGTCGGTTTGCTTGCGTGATGAGGTAGATATAATAACTACTATAATTCTTGCTCTTTGCACTTCTTCTTTTTATAGACTTTCTAAAACAACAACTCCCTACTATTCAGCTCCTATGTATACTTTAGTCGAAAACACAAGTGCATGCTTAATGCAGCCCGAATCGAGCTCATCAGATCTCGGAGGGGACAGCGGCTTGGCAGGTTACTATATCGGCATCGATGTGGGTACGGGAAGCGCGCGAGCTTGTGTCGTCAACCATACCGGTGATATTATAGGATTGGCCTCAGAGGATATCAATCTTTGGCAGCCAAAATCTGGCTACTACGTAAGTATTGACTTTCGACTTCTTAACTGCGCAGCGCGATATAGAGACTCACACTGGAATAGGAGCAATCAACGTCAAATATCTGGCAATGTGTATGCCATGCAGTAAAGCATGCAGTCGCAGAGAGTGCTATTGATGTGGGCTTGATCCGAGGTATCGGATTTGATGCTACCTGCTCTCTTTCGGTCTTTGATTTGGAGACAAATGAGCCTGTCTCTGTGACACCACCAGAATTTGCTAAAGATTCCAACGCCCGCAATGTTATACTTTGGCTGGATCATAGGGCTGAGGAGGAAGTCAAGAAAATAAACCTTACTGGTCATAACTTGTTACGATATGTTGGTGGCACGATGTCTGTTGAGATGGAAATGCCAAAGATCTTATGGCTAAAGAACAACATGCCAAAAGAGCTCTTTGATCGTTGCAGTTTCTATGATCTCACGGACGCGCTAGAGCATCTTGCGACTGGTAATGAGAAACGCAGCCACTGTAGTGCTGTATGCAAGCAAGGTTACGTTCCGATTGGCGTCGATGGAAGCACAACAGGATGGCAAGAAGACTTTCTGACAGGGATTGGACTCGAAGATCTTATTGGGGATAGATATAAGCGTATCGGAGGTGTTCATGGCAAGGTGAGTCTATCCACATCAAGGCCTTACTACGGGCTTCTGTCTTTGAACTAACGCCTGTAGAATGGTGATTACCTGTCGGCGGGAGAGCTCGCGGGCCATCTCTGCAAGCGTGCTGCTAAGGAGCTTGGTCTTCCAGTAGGTATTCCAGTCGGTAGTGGCGTCATCGATGCATACGCTGGATGGATTGGCACTGTTGGTGCCAAAGTGGACGGCCTCTACGAAGACGAACTCGACCCTTCTGCAGCATCAAAGAGTTTCCAACAGACTTTCACACGCCTAGCTGTTGTTTCTGGTACCTCAACTTGCCATCTTCTTATGTCGCCCAGACCTGTGTTTGTTGAGGGTGTTTGGGGACCATACCGAGATGTTATCAGTCGAGGTACATGGATGGCAGAAGGCGGACAATCTGCAACCGGCAAACTCCTACAACACGTTCTAGAAATCCATCCAGCCTATGAGAAAACTATTCTGGATGCAAGTTCGTCCAACATGAACATCTTCGATTTCCTAAATCAACACCTCTGCAAAATGCAGGCGAGCACCGCCGCGCCTTCTATCTCCTACGTTGCGCGCCACTTTTTCTTCTATGGCGACTTGTATGGCAACCGCTCTCCAGTCGCAGACTCCAATATGTCCGGCAGTGTCGTTGGCCTAACTGCAGATGTATCTATCGACAGTCTCGCCATCTATTACTACGGCACAATGGAGTTCATAGCGCTTCAGACACGGCAGATTATTACCAAGATGAACGACTCCGGCCACGCGATTAGCTCCATTTTCATGTCCGGCTCGCAGTGTCAGAACGAGTTACTTATGTCTCTAATAGCAACAGCGTGCAACATGGCTGTCATCATCCCCCACTACGTAAACGCAGCTGTATGTCATGGAGCTGCTATGTTGGGAGCCAAGGCCGCGACAGTGGATGCATCTGGCAAAACCGATGATTTGTGGAGCATTATTGATAGAATGAGCAAGCCTGGAAGAGCTGTTTGGCCTATCAGGAAGCAAGGAGTGCTGGAACTGTTAGACGTAAAGTATGAAATCTTCCTTGAGCAATGTGAGCGGCAAAGACATTTCAGGCAGATGGTGGACACTGTTTGCCAGCATTGTGATTAATTTATAGAAAGGATAGACTGCGGCGAGGGTACATTAGTTGAGTCTGGAGAAAGTTAGAGTCAAAATGTACCAGTTCCCAACATCCGCCTACACAGAAGTAGATGGTACGAAGTGAGTTTGAATTGCTAGTATGGAGGTTACACAGTACTAGCCTGTTCGATAAACTTCCAACGCTCTAGTATTCACTAAACTCCAACGCGCGTTGCATTATTTGCCTATCGTTCGATTAAACATGTAAGCATTAGACAGTCTATAAGCATGATTAAGGCATAGAAAAGGAAAGCCTAACGCTAGGGTCCAATTTATAGCGCGTTGGAGGTTTATCGACCAGGCTATACATGCTAATAGCTGAACAGAAGATGTCAGAGACATATAGGAATCGATGCATCACGAGAAGCACTGATTTGCGCGAAGATAAAGGGAGGCACTAAGCCGATTGCTAGAAGTTCTAGTGGAAATGAGTTGTATCAATAGAGGTTGAGGAATCGCATAGTTGCTATCTACGAAGCTCTATATGCGCAAAAAGCACGGATAGAGAAGTTTAATTGAAGGAATCCCTGTGTTCATGGTGGTCCAGAAATCAGAACTTTGATTATCTTGCCACATTTCGTATCGCGGAAAGCAGCCTGTGCATCTTCAAAGGCAACTGTCTTGCTAATAAGATCTTTCACTCTCACTGTTCCTCTCGCAACCATGTCCAGAGCGGTCTTATAGTCCTCAGGGCCATATCTGAACGAGCCACGAACAGTCAGCTCCTTCGTGCAAGCGGTAATAATTGGGAAAGAAACTGAATCCCTTCCCATTCCCCCTTGCACGTACGAACCCCCTTGACGCAGTACATGTATAGCGGTCTGAATAGAGGGTTCCGCACCACTGGCCTCGATGGCTACATCTGCTCCACTGCCTAAGTCATTTTCTTGGATGAGTCTCTGTGCATCTTCCTGTGCCGAGCCCTTGCCCGGTTCGAATGTTGCGGTGGCCGCAAACTGTTTCGCGAACTCGAGTCGTTGCTTTTGTATATCCACCGAAATGATTTTTCTCGCGCCATACGCTTTTGCAACAGCGCAGCAGAGCAGTCCAATGGGGCCTGCTCCAAAGACGGCGATGCTATCGCCGTACTTGATTCCGGATTGCCGCACAAGATGGACAGCGACGGAGAGCGGTTCGAGTAGCGCACCCTCTTCTAGGCTCACGTTCTCTGGAAGCTTGTAACACAGGTCCTCGGGCAGAACATAGTACTTGGCTAGCGTTCCATCGTACGGCGGTGTCGCTGCAAATGCCATGGCTGCGCACAAGTTGTACTTGCCTTCCTTACACCTCGTACAACACCGGCACGGGATGCCTGGCTCCATTGCAACTCGGTCGCCTTTCTCTAAGGACTTTACTTTAGATCCGACTTCGATGACTGTCCCGGCGGATTCATGACCCAGTACCATAGGCTTTTTCACCACAAAGTGACCGATCCGTCCGTTACACCAATAGTGTACATCTGACCCACAGATACCGGTGTAGTTGACCTGCAGGAGAACACTGTGCGGATCTTTGACCTCAGGGACGGGCCGATCCTCAAAAGCAACTTTATCGATTGATTTCAAGACAAAGGATGGGTTCTGAGGCTGGTTAGTGAGAGTATGTTGGAATGGGTGAAGGATCATTATTGTGCACCTTCATCTCCTGTAATGGGATCTGGAAGTCCAAGCTAACCGGAGCCATTTTGAACCCTACGAAATATATTGGTAGTTGTTGTGATGCAACGGTGGATCCTGCTGCATAGAGCTGAGATACCCTGGGTGTAAGAGTAAGGTAAAGTAGTTTTGGTTATAGAAGACAACTGACAATACTCCAAACATTGGCAGTACTGGTAGCGGGAGATGATAGCCTTTAGTAGATTAGAGAAGTATCTACTTATCCACTCTCATCCGCCCTTTGGTGTCTTTCAACGGTCCAAAAGCACTGCCTTCATCAGCGACCTATACACTATGGTCCTCTTGGATGTGTAAGCTTTAGGGCTGTCACGTGAGCTTCGGGGACATGACCGAGCTCCCCGTTGCCAAGAGATGCGTTCCAGAGCGCAGCTGCGGGCTCTAGCCTTGAAGCCTGAGCTGAGCAGATGAAATTGGAACTCCGAAAAGCCGCGTGCAATGAAACAAACGCACTAACCGACTCAAAAATCTTACGTGAGTGGACGGGGCTATTCGGAGGACTGAGTACGTGTCTTGGTCAAGGTGACCCTGCTGATAGCTCGCGTGTATGCGGAGTACATGTCGGCTGCGACTCGATGACGCCCTTGCGTCTTGGAACCCTTGGCGGATTTCCCAATTGACCGCTTTAACGCACTGCCTTGAGACTCCCAGCTCACTCAACCAGACAATCTGCACGCTATTCTATGCAAAATCTTTTCCACAGACCCAGGAGGTCCCCGCCCAAGATCTCCACACACTAAACATTGATTTCTTCGTGTTGTACATTTGTTATGCTTGATGAGTAATTGTACTTGCGTACTAAATCCACCGGTGCTTCCAGACTTCATCATACTAATCAACTCAATGTCTCATCTTGCGCCTACTCGAACGCAGAGGCAAGATTCTCATCGCAATCATCCTGTTGACATCAAGCTTTAACTTTTTACCCTTTGGATGTAAGATGTCTTCCATCAGTCAGTCGTGTACGGAATACAGGATCTAACCAGCTGAGCAAGATGATCGAGGACTCTTCGATGGTGTCCTTGGTGGCCAACGCAAGGACACGCTCGGCAACCCGAACCACGCGGAAATATTAGTCTCATGCCTAGGCTATGGAGCGATATGAGCGGAACGCAATGATTACGCAAGTCCTGCCTTTCCTGACTGACAACGCCACCCCTAACGAACACGACGTCGTTATCGTATCAGAAATTGACAAGATTCCCTGACCAGTCACTTTGCAACTGCTTTGTGAGTGCCACTTTGGCCGCATGAAATTATTGCGAAGCAGGTTCCACTACTACAGCTTCCAGTGGCTGCATCGTGGCCAGGAGTCGGCACACCCGCAAGCGACAACATATCACGGACCGACCCATACACCTGGCTGATGGCTTCACAGCGTATTTTGGCGTTCGCTTTCCCCGTAAGAATCGTTCTGGCTTTCAAGTACCAATTCTCTGTTGCAGAAATCGTAGCTTGCTCGGCTTGAGGTTTAATTGAAAGTACGAAGGGTGGCTCAGTCGCCGATTGGAGGGGACATAAACTTTCCAGAATCCAGGTTCATCTACTCCCCGAGCAGCCCCGTCCAATCATGTACGGAATCCTTCATTCCTCATTATTTTGACTTTGTTTGCGCAGTCGTCGTAATGTGTACTCATTATTGAAAAGGCGAAGTTGAGTTCAATAGAGAAAAGGTCTCTCTAGCGGATCTTGTTTTATGCGCAGCAGGTGGTGTTGGCTGGGCGCAAAGCTTCGTGTAGCTTACACGCGAAGCTTCTGCAGCACGGTTACGGAGCTGGGAAGGGTTTACGCCTCAGAATCTTCGTCCCCGAGTAGCCGCGCAGTTACTCCACGGTTTTGATCCTATCATCCATGTGCTCGCTAAGAGCCTGGCTAGTGCCACAGTAACATCCGGCATAATTTCACTGTCGTGCGATTTGGACACATTGTGGGGCTCCGCAAGTTGGGCACACTGGGTCTTCTCCAGGTTTGTGGAAAACCGATGATCGCTTCGGCTCTGCCCCGCCTTATTTCTATATGCAACCGAACTATAAAGATATGGTCGTTCCTTCCAATTCTTTGTTCGATATCAGCGCCTTCATCATCGTACCACAAATCCATTAAACAGTCGGCAACTATGGATCAGATTCATAAACTCAATGTCGTACATCGATACGAAAAGCGCAGCTTGCTCATAGCGTAATATATCTCAGCTCGAACATGTGGAACATAGCTAAGACATCTAGAATAAACTGCATCGCCGGTCTTGCTATCCTATTCTTTGGATACGATCAAGGGTGACTTTACCTAAATCCTAGCTCTAACGCCGGCTTACATTTTATAGTATGATGGGCGGTGTTAATACAGCCCACGACTATTATACTCGCATGGGTTTCGGCCACAAGGGCCCAGATGGTGGTGCCGTCGTTGACAACACCCTACTCCAAGGTGGAATCGTCTCCGTCTATTACCTTGGAACCCTAATGGGGTGTTTGATCGGTGGCTCAATTGGCGACCGCTACGGACGTATCAAAACTATCTTCTTCGGAGCGGCAGTCGCTACTGTTGGCGCCGTTCTACAGTGCTCGGCTATGAACGCTGATTGGATGATTTGCGCACGTCTGGTGAACGGTTGGGGCACTGGTATACTGAACTCCATCATTCCTGTCTGGGCGACCGAGACCGCCGAGCACACTTCGCGGGGACAATTCATTGCGATCGAATTCACGCTGAACATTTTCGGTGTGGTCATCGCTTACTGGCTGGAGTACGCATGCTCTTTCTATGGCGATGGTACATCCTCCTTCATCTGGCGCTTCCCAATTGCATTCCAGATCCCCATGCTGATCGTTCTCATGGCTGCTGTTATGTTCTTCCCGGAATCTCCCCGTTGGCTCGTGAAGATGGGCCGGGAGGCGGAGGGTCGTTATATCCTGGGTCGACTTCGCGGCGACACAGGCTCGGATAAAGACAGGGCGGAAGCTGAATTCCAGGACATTATGGCCTCCTGTGAACTAGAGCGCTCAAACTTCCGCAAACAGAACTATTTTCACATGCTTTTCGGTATCGGCTCAGGCAAGCTCCACACCGGCAGGCGTGTACAGCTTGTTGTCTGGCTTCAGATTATGCAGGAATGGGTTGGCATTGCCGGTGTCACCATCTACGCGCCCACAATCTTCGGTATTGCCGGCATGAGCCCTGCGAAACGACAGTGGATCGCAGGTTTGAACAACATCTTCTACATGTTCGCCACCCTCATTTGCGTCTTCACCCTGGATCGAATCGGCCGTCGATGGACCTGCTATTGGGGCTCTGTCGGTCAGGGTGTCGCTATGGCTCTTGCTGGAGGCTTTTCGTATCTGGGACAACAAGCTACAGTCAATGGTGATACCGGCAAGGCTTCAGCCTACGGAAATGCAGCTGTCTCCATGGTGTTCGTCTTCACCGCGGTATTCGGCGCGACCTGGTTGACGGTACCATGGCTTTACCCTGCCGAGATCTTTCCCCTGGAAGTTCGAGCCAAAGGCAATGCCTGGGGTGTCGTAGGCTGGTCTGTTGGCAACGGCTGGCTCACTCTTCTCTGCCCAATTATGTTCGATACACTTGGCGAGAAGACGCTGTATATCTTCGCTGCCTGCAACGCTATCACGATCCCAATGGTTTGGGCATTGTATCCAGAGACAAACCAGCGTACCTTGGAGGAGATTGACCTGCTTTTTGCCTCGGACAGCATCTGGAACTGGGAAGCAGAAAAAAACTTCAAGCTCCTGCAAGATCAAATAGGCCGCGTGCACACAACTGATTCAAAAGATGATATTGAATCGACCTCAAATCGCAAGTCGAGTGTCGTTCGTGGCATGAGTCTTCATGTTGAGAACACAAAGCAGTAAATATTGATAGCGCTACGCTTCACTCAGCTCATGTAACCACTGCTCAACTCTACTAGAACAATACAAGCGGTGGAATCTATGAGCAAGTTCCAACAATGGAGCTTTTTCACAAATCTCTAGTACATACAGCGAAATCGACCTTCTCAAGCTAGTTCTTCTAGTTCTAATTTCATTTCCACTTCTCTGAACTTGTAGTTGCTATGTTTACTAAGGCACCTTGTAAAAGCATCTGCAATGTCACGATAACAGCGTTACTAGCATTCTTATCATTATCGTAGTGGCTTCTTTCTTGCCGATAAACCTATTGTTATCCTTTTTATGTTTTTCTACCTCTATTCACTCGCTATCTATGATGCACTGCAGTGAAATTTAAGATGTTATCTCTCAGTGTACTGGACCTAGCATGCGACGCGATTGATGCTACTCTCACTTGCGTTTTGTTAATTTATAATGTAACAGTAAAGTCTAGAAGAAACAAATCTTGTCAGACTTGAATGCTTTGTTAGTATCTTATTATTATCAAAGCAAAAATTGTAATATGTCTTCAGGGCTTCACAAGAGCCTATTAGTGTGTTAGAGTATAAAACAAGAGGTAGCCAAAGAAACATACCCTTGCATTACTTCTCTAACCTAGAACCCTGGGTTAGAGAAGTAGAGAGGAAGGATAGGTATATCTTAATAAAAAGTAATAAGTCAAAACAGGGTTACTAGTAGCTATATATTAGAATGGAATATAATTTAACACGAGCATTTTGTGTTTTCTTCACACAATGATTAATCTAACTATGAAAAAATTATTACGTAGAACATTTGTAAGTTTATATATCAATCTAAAGTCACTAGGTTAGCCTAGTTATCTTATGAAGTGTTTATAAACAACTAAAATTCCCAACGCTATAATCTGTATTCGCGGATCACAGATCAGTCAACACGTTCAGGTTGTGTTCAGCCTCGTCTCCTTCATAGGCCTCGCTTCGTAACGAGTCAGAATCAACAGGGTCGAACTGGGGTTCGAGTGCCTTGTGGAGAACCGTGTTCGTAACACAAATAATGTAAAATGGGTAGTAGTAGGTTGAGGGGCGATATTAGGCGCTCTGTGGGCAACTTGATGAGCCCTTACGACTACAATCGCCTAATGCTGTACTGAGCATCTCACAGCCAACTCGCATATGTGTCGCAAATCAACGTTGGATTAGTTTGGCAATATGACCTTCAAGAACAGGTTCCCCCGCCTTGCGGCATCTAACACTCTGGGACCAACCATTAATGATGAAAATCCCATCGGTTTTCGCGCGAGTGCCTGAGGACGTTTTCCAAAACCAGTCGAGAGGCCTTGAGATCTGGCGCCTCACGTTCCCAAAATCGCAATGTTGATAGCGTATATTGCACACTTTGTTCACATTGCTCGTCAGCGATCGCTTCGAGTCCAGATCTTCGCGCAGCCAGAAGTAGCAACGCTGATGTGAAACTCTGCCTGGCCATCAACCAGGTACCATGGTGGCGATGACGAACATCCCAGTGATGGATCAATCTTGAACAAGTGACAGCATGCAACTGGACCAACCGACTAAGAGTAAGTTGCTCAGTCGATCCCCTATGCTTGTGAATGCTGCGATATAGGAACGGGCGGTATATGCGCTCTTTGATCTCTAGGCTTCGAGCCTGTAGGTGATAGGCCAGCTCAGTTTCAGCATGTTCGTCGAGGTTGAAGGAAATGATTTCAGGTAGCGTACGATGCCTAGATTAGCTTGTAAGGATATTGTTCTATCGCCGCCGACATATGGTCCACATACCACTCCATCAATTGTCTGTCTAGCTCCTCCGCCGTTTGGAATAAGCTTTGAATAGACACATCAAGCCATACAGACTCGCCAGTGCTGTAAGATGAGCTGATCACCCTCTGCAGTATTCGGCGAGCTGCTATATCAGCCAAGTAATAATACCATCCTTCTTCAAACTCCGAGTGCGTCCTTGCGGGACTCGTAACATGAGGATCAGTCCCAAATTCATTGTGCATGCGATAAAAGTCTTCCGCTGTGGCCGCAAGTGGTGGCGCAGGAAAATGGCTTGTATAATTAAGCTTTGTCAAGCCGGATGATGGAAATCGAATTTCTATGGATGTCTCACTAAGTCTTTAGTCAGTGAGCCTATAAGGCTGTATTCGACGGACTTACTGTTCTGACTTCAGACAAGACCAGTACAGTCGACTGGCTCGAGCTGTACCAAGTTGGTCCTCGGTTGCGTAGTATTCAGATCTCATCCATGTCAATGTCTGAAAAGTTACACATGCCCGATTAAAAGAGATTGCAGCTTGTAGCGGCCGAAGTGAATACATTTCGTAGACTCCTGCCAGAAAGTGACATTCTGTCGCAAGCAGAGTATTCTTGAGCAGACCAATTCGCTTGCATGCTGCTGTGTAGTACGCCTCTGCCATCTGATAACCTGGAGTAGTGGATAGGCTAGTCTCAGCACGATTTGGATCTTGATCTTGTGTCCGAGTCGAGTGTCGAGCGAATCGAGATGAGATAGAGGCAAGGGCACAGACAATTAGCTATAAGAAAAATGATTAGCAAGAAGATAAAAACGAGCCATGAGTACCGACCACGAGACAACTAGGTGCCTTCCAATTAAAGCCATTCTCAACAATAACTTTCGCCATTCTACGCAAATACTCAGGGTCGAAGATGGGGTTTTTCACGTGAACATTGACTAAGAAAGACTCTACAAGGTGAAGAACATCGTCTTCACATATACCAGCGCTTGTACCAGAGGACTGACGTGGATCTTCATACCCTTCCCGTGTTGAATCACTAGTGACGCTAGGCGAGGTGTACGGTCCGCTTAGATCATCACAAGGTAATGTTGGATCGAAGATCAGTGCCTCAATCCAGCGGCGGTCATACTTATTTTCGAAGACGGGCCAGTCGAGAATATCTTGGCCTGAGCCAGAGTGTGCTTGTCGAGTGACTCTGGTGTCGATGTCCTCCGCCATGTCCTCGGATGTGTAATTGTGTGTGTTGAAAACTTCCTGGGTACCTGTACACTGTACCTCTTCATTAAGATCAGATTCGCCCAGCGCCTGATCATTCTGAACACCGCTGCCCGACTGTCTACTGACGCCGTAGCCTCGCGTAGATCCTGACTCGACTAGACTGATCAAATACTCAAGACGGTCAAGTATTTGATTTGCTGGCGCTGCCCTACGACTGCTTAGTGATGAATTCCAAAGAGAGATGTTTTGGAATGACCGACGATGGTGAGCTTATCTGATCCTCTTCATAGATGCAACGGGCATTAAGCTCGCTACACTTCAAGCAGACTGGTCGCTGATTGTTGCATTTCGTTTTTCGAGTGCGACACAGTTGGCATGCGGTGGCGGAGCGCTTGCGTTGAAATGTAATCTCCTCCTGTAGCAGGCCCGAAACGCGAGGAAGTTTTCTCTTACTTGAGGCGCCTGAGGACTGGTCGTTAGCGGTCTCTTGATGAACGCCGAAATTATTTCCAGCGTTAGGCTCCTCATTCCGTGCTACCAATTTCATATTTGTTAGTAGATAGGTGTGATATTACCAAAGCTGGTCCGGCCAACTCTGGGGGCCCGAAAAAAGGCCGCGCTGACGTCAAATTCTCACTTTTTGGCACTAAGCCTACGGCGTCCTAGCGTCTCATCAACGAAGAAGGCTGAACATTTCAGCTATTGTAACGAGAATAAGAGTATCATCTGCCTCTTTATACTTCCTCTGATGCTGCAGCACTAACGCTAGATTGCTTATTCTAGTTAGCGTAGAGGAGTGCTCTTTCACTAGCACCTTCTCTCTTCCTTTTAGCAATTGCTAGCTTATCTCCTCTGCTTCTTTCTAGTTCCCCCAATCCTGCAGCTCGCCGGCGTCCAGCGTCCAGCGTCGAGTGTCGAGTGTCAAGTGTCAAGTGAAGGAGAGAGAGGTAGGTAACCGGCACCCCTCGGCGTGACTCTTTGCGCTAGTCTAGGTTAGGCAATCCGAAGGCCCGGCACGCTCGAGCCAGTGCCCGTACTTATGTGGCATGGTGCTGTAAGGTTAAAAACACACAGAGTATGTCCTATACTTCCATATTATTTAGTAAACCAACCTAGATTCAACCTTTTATCATTTCAAAGATAATCGGGACATGCTGCTCGAGACTTCGAACTTAAGGAGTTCTTCGCATCCATCCTCAATCTCCTCTTGCGAGGCATTGGTCTTTATACCCTAGAAGGAAACACTAGACGAGTCAATCAACACTTCTACGAATCGAATCGCCTCAACATCCACGACATCTTGCCCTGCTGGCATTTTCGCCGACTCTACTACCTTGTGGTAGACAATCTCCAATGCAATGTCATAGCCACAATACATTTTCTCATCCCTCCACTTACGATACTTTCGTAGTGTGTATGCCTTGACAAAGTTAGAGTTTATGATCGGCATCCGTTGAAAATCAGTCTAGGGAATCGACTGCACAACGGCAAGCTTGATTGCTGTCCCCATAGCGACATACTTGCCACAGTTCTGAGTCCACTGTTGAACTTCGGCGTCTTAGGTGTATTTGATTTTGTTCTTTGAGAAAGTAGAGAATATCTGAAACGCGGAAAAATGTGACTCCCTCAGTCTCCCTCAGTTTCTTAATATCAAACATAACCAGACTAGCCCGGCCATCTTCATTATTGTCCACCTGTTTAATTTTCGTCGTGTGGAGGGTCCACTCCAGGTTCAGGCTCATCGAAGTAAACATCGTCCTCTTCCTCTTCCCTGTTTCTTTGGCGTAGAGTAAAACTGTAGCGATCGTGCGAAACATGTATAAATTAGACATCAAACCCTACATGTATCGTATCCCGCACTATGCAACCCAAGTGTGAAGCCTTAGGCTGCTTTTGCTACGTAGTTACGTGGGCTTCAAAGCTTAAGTATTGTCTTCCCTCAATACTAACCTTAATAAATTAAAGCTACCTGCATATAGTATAGTCTATTCACTCTCCTGTATATATTATCGGTGCCCCTTTGCACCTGAATTCAATCAGTTCTCCTCAATTCACTACTTCCCCACATATACTAATCTAGACACAACCAGAGAGTTATCAGCTTCTGCTAAAAGCTAACTACAAGTAAGATAGACGGAATAGGCACGAAAACTCTTTAGTATAACTTGTGAAATAGGTGATGAATTAGATGAGGCAACTTTGGTTATGACTCTCACGGTACCTAATAAGAAAGGCGCCTTGAGAGAATTGGATATGGGTATGGCACTAGGCGGATTTACCGCCATCGTGCTCAAAATATTCCTCAGCGCTATAATACGAGTAATCACCTAACCGCGCAAAGTTGGTGGCTTAGAGGTCCTACTACTAGGCTAGAAACGAAATAAAAAAATTTACATTGTGTTCTTCAACGTAATGATGCTGGCGGATGATTGGGAAGCCCCAACAACATCTATCCCAGTTTCGCATCCAGACTCAGTAAATTTCTCCTCGGAGAAGCCAATTTCAGACGAAGAATTCGATCTCATCTTCTGCGGCGCCGCAGTACAGCGGAAGCATTCGCGTAGAATATTGAGAGTCCCGAGAGCGACTCCGTTTGACAGTGAGCCAGTTAATTGTGGCACTTCGACGCGTTTGCTAGTTGTACTTTTGCACATGCCAGAGGCATGGAATACTGCTATACTAATTGGCACATTTACATGTTTTTTCGATGAACGCCTCTTCAAGTAGAAAAGAAGCATGGAATCCGCTCCTCTTTCTACATGTTAGCAAAAAAAGTGCGACCACGAGACGAAGAGGCACAGTCCACTATTCGCGACTAGATGGCTCAATGGCAGACCGTTTCACTAGGGACAGATAGAGATCTATCGAACTATCTTTGCGTGTCCGAAAATCGCGTCCACGATATGTTGGCAAATGTTGGACCGGAACTCATCGCTCTTGCCACACCAATCTAGAAAGCCCAGGCTGCTAATCTACAATAGGCCCTGTTGTTTGAACAAGGGTAGCAAGCATCAAAGAAAATTGACCAAGGCTAAGACGACTTAGGACTCGACCTCTGCCTTTAGATTGTCTCTTTGCTTCTCTTTGTTCTCATCATGCCTGTACATAAACTGCACGAAGAATATTCAACAGAGCTTTGTTTGGATCAGTGTGTACTTTAGGAGAGTCTTTAATGCTATAGATTAAACTGTCTTATATTTGCAGTCTCATGACAATTCAAGTGGCAAGAATCTAATCTCCCCTTTTGTCCTGGCTATTACAGTTGCAAAAAGGCATAATTCTTTATAAAGAGCTTACTTATTAAATTTTGAAAATACTTTAGTAGGCTCCTTGAACACTTATGTGCCTTACAATAGTATTATGAAAACTAGTTTAGGATTTAGCATAAAAAAAGCATAAAATGCACTGAGGGTGAATATTAGAGCACAACCACTATAAAATGCTTTAATAAGGAGAGCTGCAGGCTGTAACCTAGCGAATCAGGATGCGAAGAAATACAACAAGAGTTGAGTCGGATCCTAACACGCCTGAATACCTCTCAAGATTTGGTAGAGTCTTGGCGAAGGTGACCTACTCTCGCCTATCCGGCCTATTTGCTTGTGAGGTATATTATATAAAAATATTATATTTTAAAACTGTATACTTTTTAGTATTAAGAAAATGTATTTACTTTTATTATTTAAAAAATATAGTATATGTAGAAATAGAACAAGTTTAATATAGTTTTACTCTAACTAATTGGTTAAGCCTACAAAGCCTAAGTGCTCTGGATAATGAGCTGATCCCTTTGAACTATCAAAAGTACATTGATGCGTCTTTTTAGCTGTGCTTGGAGCAAACCCGCTCTGGGTAGAACCTCTATATAGAAGCGTTGTATCTATTACTAGCTGACCCGAGCCCTGTGTCACAGCTTGTGACCTATATTGAGGCTGCTGCATTAAATATGGTTGCTGAATCTGAGGACCCTGCAACATTTTGCTACCTGTAAAATCGCCAACCAGAGAGGCTGGCTGGTATATCGACCTCTGCCAAGATTGTACGATATTATACTTCACTCCCGCCCAGAGATTATCCACACCCTGTTCAGCTGCCTGACTAGTTTTATCATCGGTTTTAGCAGTATATCCTACTATACTTTGCATGTTTCCTTTCCATACTATGTAAGGCTTGTTTCTCAAGCCTTTGTCAATGACACTGTTGGCAATTGCGTTACTTGTAGCATACCGTCCAGCAATTGCGTCACTCGTAGCACACGGTCCAGAAATTGCGTCACTCGTAGCACACAGTCCAGCAATCGCGTCGTATACCAGGATGTTGACGTCGTATTTTATGGGATCAAAGAGGAATTGCTGCATGTTTAACCAATCTGGCGCTGGCGTCAACATTTCCATGACCTTGCATTTTCCATCCCATTCCGTTTGGCCACTTTTCTCCCATAATGCATTGAACACTGTGTTGACGTTGTTGATTTCAGGAGGCTGAAAATCTGAGATGCTCTTGTCGCCTAAAACCCTTGCAGCTTCATAAAGCATTCTCTGAAGTTGTTGATTGACTATATCTTTTGCTTTTTCTGTCTCCAATGGCATGCTGTACGTCCTACTATCAGAATACAATATTTTGAGCGCTTCGCGGCAAGCTTTGGGAGCAATTTTCCTTGGATCTTTGGTCCTTATCTTGTTCTTGCTCACATTTCTCAAGGCTTCAGTGTATCGTTTCTTGAATATTGATCCTAAAGCCACAATATGAGAAGCTATCGATCCTGCATCTCTTAAAGCTACCATGTCTGCTAACATCTCAAGAATATATCTTAGAGCCGTGCATGCTACTTTCGATCGTAAAATTTTCTTGTCTGGAAGCTTTGCGATCTCGCTCCTATATTTTACTAGCTCGGACTCGATGTGGCTTCTATGTTGTTGCAGCCAACCATTTTTTTCTAGCAAGTCCATAATCGTTAAGACATAGCCTTCAACTTCATAAGCGTTTGGCCGTTTGCACGGTAATCTTAAGGTGATGTACCACTCCTGAAATTTATGACATGATTAGCAGATGCTTTGTTCACGGATTCATATACAGATTCTACTCACTGCAGTGTGAACATCTCCGTGGTACTGTGTCTCCTCGTATAACGTATCCATGAAGTATGTTTCGAGCTGACCCTTGCATATACTTACCAAGTAATCAGCAGCATATGTTCGTCTGAGATAGATTCCTGTTAGTTTTGATTTCTTGTATTTATTATCAAAGACATCGTCAAATTCCTGCCTGGTGATTGGGATTTTTAGTGCAGCTTCCTTGGTCTGCACTGTCCAGTGGATCCGTCGCTGGAGTTGGCACTCTCTCTGGTACATTTTCTGGTACTCTCTCTGGTACAATTTCTGGTATTCTATCTGATCTCGATCCAAGTCTTGCATATGATCTATCGAGGATTGCCAGTCAAATTTGTTGTTCGTCGCCATCTTATCGGGACGAACCTGCTCTCCATACACATTTGGCCCCTTTCCGTGATTCCAGTCTGGGTCGTCGACACTGGCGCCTGCTTGCATGTGCTCCTCTGATAATACATCCCACAAAAGTTGAGGATCATAAGACCGGAGGAATTTTACGAATCGGTTGACATCGCAGAAAGATGTCAGCAGACACATGCGGACTTTTTGGCGAGCAAGTCGAGCTTGGCGGAACATGTTGACACCAAACGCAATATGGAGGTCTTCCGAGTCGTGGCGTAGCCCGTAGTATCTTTCAGGGTGATGGTTCTCTAGTTTATTCCGGTATATGGACGTATCAGGGATTTGGCTTAGATATGAGAATTCAAAATCGTTGGGAAAGTGCGTTCCCGCATACATGCCACGAATGGCGCCAGTACCAAAAGCGATAGGAACGTGCTCAATACCTAAGCATTCTAAAAACCACTTCAAGGCTATAGCTCGCCATTCTTCGGGATTAATGGAGCATACGATTCCCAGAATTAGGATTCTCTTATCTCGTACGGCGTGAGCGATCATAGCAAACTTCAGTGGATCGTCCAGGTCCTTTGGAAAATCGGTATAGATCCATAGGGCTGGGATACGGCCTTGTTTAGCTTCCATTTCTCTTCGAGTTTTGATATCACTCTGGTGCCATAGGATATCCCAGGCTTTGTATCTCTTTTCTTCCTGTACCCAGTCCTGGCTTTGGTTCAAAGAATTGATTCTGGCATCAAACCTCGCTTTGGAAATCTTATTCCATTCGACGAGTTGTGGCGAGAACACAGTTGTCCTTGGCACATGATTTTCATCTAGTGGCCTCTCAGTTGTTCCTTTGGAATAGGCTGTAAGATAAGTCGAAGAGATTTGGGTAGCCATCTTTAGCGCAAGTCTCGAATAATAATGGTAGACTCAAGTTTTCGAAGTCGATGTCGGCCTCGAACTTTGTAGAACTAATAGGGAAGGCTAGAGTTTGGTGTAACTAATATAGGAGAGCGTTGGGCTTCGAGAACTAAGGACGATGATACTATGTTGACTGTTGGGAGCATTTATATGTTGAGAGCAGACACTGAAAAATACGTTCTTCCGAGTTGATAGGAAGGGGGCGAGGCGCACAGCATATTGTACGATAGCGTCAACGCCCTCCGATCCATCGTCGCAAACGCTAATACCAACCCAACATGTGTTTTGAAATCATGCTCGCCGCACTTTCAGAAGACCAGATTTAAGCCAATGCTTTGAATCATTGCAACGCTAGACGTAACGCATACATGTCGTCCGGACACCGCCATGCGCACGCATTGTGTTCGCTGGGATGACGCTCAAAAAATTAATCAACACGCTTACAATTGCTCCTCTGTTAGCTCCTGCAGAATGTCAAACAAAAACAACATCACCAACATCACCAATACATCGTCCAAATATTTCTCATTCACCGATTTCGTCGAGCATACGTCAATGTCCAGCAGCAAAAAGGTCGAAAATTCGCCAGCATACATACTGGAATCTGAACGTACTGCTGAACGCGGCAGGGATATCTGGCTTGATATGGGTAGGACGTGGCATAGTAATCTTGCCACTTTCTAATAACCTGTTCAATAAACTTCCAACGCGTTGGATGATGGACCCTGGCGTTGGATGATGGACCCTGGCGTTGGATGTTCTTTTTCTGTGCCTTAGTCATGCTTATGAATCGTCCAACGCGCTCGATAATATATATGTTTTATTTAACGCGTTCGCTAAAGTCTATACTAGCATTGGATCAATTACATAAAGAAATTTAATAGAAAACACAGCTTGGGTCCCTACTATAGACTGTTAGTTTACTTATCTTCTCTCTCTCTCCATCTCCATCTCCATCTCTATCTCTATCTCCATCTCCTTGAGTAGTTTCCCTATAGAAATGGAGATAGAGATGTAGATAGAGATGTAGATAGAGATGTAGATAGAGATGTAGATGTAGATGTAGATGGACATAGCAATTTAGATAGAGATGGCAACAGAGATGGAGATGCTGTTCTATCTCCTAGAGCTCATCTTGTAGATACTCGAATAGATGCTTGAGGTGCTTGAATAGGTGCCCTAAAATTGTCCAACGTTTTTAGACCCCACCAGAAATTCTGTTGGAGAAAATCGTCTAACAGTCTAACACGTTATAAAAATATAGGCCTCTGATAAGTGCAGAAAAGCATGTTTTTTATATTTTTAAAATACTCTAACGCAGGGCAATTCACCCAACGCTTGTTAGAGTTTGGCGAACACTAGAGCGTTGGGCCCTGTTGGACTCAGCGTTGGATCCAACGCTGGAGCGCTGGAAGTTTATTGAACAGGCTATAAATTTGGAAATTTCCATAGCGGCGTCAAATTTCCATAGCGGCGTTGTAGGCGACTCGCCGCTGGAAACTCGCGCGGCGGGACTCCCTGCTGGCAACTCGCGCGGCGGGACTCCCTGCTGGCAACTCGCGCGGCGGGACTCCCTGCTGGCAACTTGCGCGGCAGGACTCCCCCACGCCACACACAACTGCAGAGGAGGATATATATGAGAATACTACTGTTTCATCTCGTGCACCATAGAACCTTGTTCTTTTCCTGTCGAGGAGAGAGGCTGACCTCATTCCCTCCCACAACTGGTGGCGGTTGAAATCCCCTCCTACGTACAGCTGAACCCCCCCCTTCCTCCCTCATTTCTGCTTTACTTCTTCCCACGCCGGCGTGATCAGACGCAGTTTCTCAGTCAGAGTGGCCATGTTGTGATCTCTAGGTACCGATGCATCTCGAGGGACATATACAGATACAGTACGAACAGGATAGTCTGTGTCGCTGTTTCCAAAGTGCTCGCCACTATGTGAGAGAATGGGATGTTCACTTGTCGGAACCGCGTCTTTCGATTTACATACATCATGGACCTAAAGGAGTGGCCGACCGTGTCTTGCAGGATTAGGGTTGGCTTCAGGGCTGTCCAGCGGGGGTGCTGATGAGTTATTGGATTTCCGTTTGCATTCGCAATGTAAAGTTCTGTAATCATAGTTAGCTAGACATCTTGTATAGATTTGTCGTTTAGGATGCTCAGATGCGCTTCTCTTCTCCTGCCTGCGTTCGCTTGGCATACCCTTGTTGTCTTAGACATTCCATTTCCAGAGAGGGGTCTATGTCACGGAGCGTCCGTTTACCTACATGAGATTCGCCTTCTCCCTCCTGTACTCTAGGCAGCCCAGGTCTGTGATTGCATGGGCGTTGCCGCAAGCAGGGCACTTTCGTTCCACTTCGGTACACATATCTACGCGATAATTATACGAGCATTTGCTACAGGAAGTCTTATGTACGTATCTCGACTAGTAATAGCTGTATTAATTACACTTGTACTACTTCGTAGGCCTCCGCAGTCTCTCAAACACCCCTGTAAATGCTATCTGCCTTTCTATTTTCACCAACTAACTCTTAATCAGCCAGCAGGCTTCCTCTGCACTAGGCAGGAAAATCGCCATATAGCCCATTAGCCTGTTATCTTTTAAGAGCTAGAATGTCTTCATGATGGCTGTTGTCTCGTTTTCCGCACAAAACTTCTGCGCAAAACTTTCCTTAATAATGTGTCCATCTCCTTTCACCACTGCTGCCTTGACCACGTTATCTATTTTAACTAGGAACCACTCCTCTCCTCTAATCCTTGCGTCTTTGAATACTTTGTTAGCCTATCTATCGTTTGCCTGTAGGAGTGCAGCTTCGCTTTCCGTCGAGGTCATTACTCTTACATTGTGCCCATGGATCTAAATGCCCTGTACCAGAACATTGTTAAGGGTATCGCTTGCCTATATCTTAGCCCATATGCGCTTTTCTATGTCTAGCCTATTTCGAGCATAGCCCTGCTCTTATCTAGTGTTCTTTGTGCATATATAAACTACTACTTTTTTAGGGGTTGAAAATAAAGATTTATAATTAGATTTTCATAAGTAAGCTACTTTTACACTAAGAGTTAAGAGTTTTGTAAAAAACTATATTAGTAATATAAGTTTCTATATACTAGCTATTATAGGCGGTGCCTCTAATCTATACGCCTCAATAAGGCTCACGAACTTGCCAAGCTTTGTATACGACTAGGGCGCGAAAGCAGCTAGCGTGTACGCTTCTCCTTACCCTTGCACAAAAATTCTTTTGCATACGAGCCCCCGAAGAACTTTCTCTTTCTTTCTTTAACCTTTTGTTCTATATATACTAGCGAATATAATCTATTGTTATAATCCCCTGTCTGACCCATAACACTAACTGTAAATACATACATCATGTGCCTTGATTACTTATCCTATGAAGCTGCCTGTATGTGGAATAGCTTATTCACTCTCTGATATATAGTATCGGTACCCCTGTGTACCCTCAATTCACTACTTCTCTACACTAGCTATTTATAAATAGTAAGTAACTAAGTACTATATAGCTTTAGCTTGCTTGGTTTATATACTTTAAGTAAACTTTAATATATCTTTAACTTAGTAATAGTTATAGTATATTAGAATAATTTAGTATATAAATAATAAGAAAGTGAAGTTTTATATAATATTTGTAAAAAATGAAGCAAAAATATATATAAATATACTAAATAAATTAACTTCTTAATTTCTTTTTTCTATTGTAAATGGGCTAGGCTTCGCCTAGCTAGTATATGAGATTGGAGCAGCAGCCGAGCAGCGGCGCCGCTGCTACCAGATGAGATGCATCTAACTAGGGAAGGAAGCAGCATAGCAGAGGAGAGGTATTACTCTGTAAACATGAGGATAACAGATAGACCTCTTCGTAACTTTCAATACATCATTCTGGACCCTTATCGCAGCCAACCCCTAAGGCATACCATAACATCTAGAACCCTGTAACTTAAGCGCTAAACTAAAATTTGCATAAGTTCAGCATAATTTGTCACTACTTATAGATTAGGTTAGGATTAAGGTGACTTGCACATGTCACCTATTTGTAGTTACGCATTTGGCTAGCGTGCAGCTAGGATATCCGAGGGCCGAGGAAATATTCTAGATCAAAAAGCAATGCCGAACAACACCTTGGAACTATTATTTTCCGGTTGTCATCACTCAACTTCTCCCGAAAATTGGGAGCGAGGCTAATACCGACGGTGGTATAGGTCCTCTTCAAATCGAGACATGCTCAACCCCTCAGGGGACAATTTGAGGCCTCATAGTTTAAGACCGAGGAAACGCACAACCGGGGCTTGCCAGTCATGTCATGCACGCAAGGTTAGGTGTAGCCTTCCACTCACTGGCTCACCATGCATGAACTGCTCACTGGATCGTCTTGTATGCGAGCCGCGGGTGACCAAGAGACGAAGGTGAGATATAGGAATTTGACAAGCTATTGTCGCAACGACAGGAACGCTGATATTTGGCCCTCCGTCATCAACAGAATAGATCAACATGCATTACCAACCCAGGACACACCCGTCGTGCTTTCGTCGGCCGCTACAGCCTCCGCGGTACATAGAACTGATTTAGAGGATTCCAACTCCACACAAACTTTCAATATCGAGATCCCAGACTCACCCGAGAATCTACCACATCTCCAGGTTGATTCCGACGCGCTACTGGGTTCGGTTTACACCAATGGCGATGGCAGCGAGACTCCCTATCGTCCATTGACTGAACACTTTAGCCATCATGGTATGTCGGCGGAAAATGGCTTAATGCGAGCAGATATAGAGAACCGCTATTCGCCCATTTACGGTAAGACATACAATCCGGTCATGAATCATGATAGTTGTACAGGCAATCAAGAGAGTGTTTGGTGCTAATTCTCAGTGGGTAGGTGATCCCAGAGGTGTGGCGCTAGTAGCAGACATATGCGAGCCAGGGCGGAGGGACAAGAGTGACCATTTCCTTGTGCCACCGATACGCCCGCCACATGTAGACGCCGATACGATCAATTACTTGCGGCTTAGGGGTGTATTTGAGCTACCTTCTCCTGAGGTCTGTGAGATGCTAATACGAACCTATTTCTATTATGTTCATCCATTTTTCCCAGTTGTAGAAGCCAAGTCGTTTATCGAAAAGTATGAAAGCCCATTGCGAAGCCAGCTGAGCATCCAGTTATTGTGGAGCATGTTCTTAGCAGCTGCCAATGTAGGTTTGCCCCAACTACGCCACTAGAGTTAAAGCCTAATTCATCTAGTTCGTAGACGATGCCACCTTAGAAGCCACCAATTTCGCGTCTCGAAAGGATATGAAACGTTCAATGTACACCAAAGCTAAGGTGAGACTAACCCGACAGACCTATTACAGGACGTATGTATAAATATTAACACTCTACATCAAGAATTTATACGATGCCGAATATGAGAGAAGCAAGATCACGTTGATTCAAGCGGTTCTTGTGATCGGCTTCTGGTATGCTGATACCGAGGACAGAACGGGACCTTGGCATTGGAACGGCATCGCCATTGGTCTTTGTCAAACAATTGGTTTACACCGCGACCCAGACACCAGCTCCAGTCATGTGAGATTCATATCCGTTCGTGACAGGAAGCTGTGGCGGCAACTTTGGTGGAGCTGCTTTTATCGTGAGGCCTGGTTCTCCGCCGGCATGGGCAGGCCAATGCGCATACACCTCGCTGATTGCAACACTCCTATACCAGAAGCATATGATTCCGAAGGTGAGCTTGTAGGCCTTAACGCTAACTTGCGTCACAAATATCTTCCCGAAGATCTTGTAGAACTATCTAAAATGTGGATCCAGCTGTTGAATCTCACCGTCATCCTGTCCAGCATTTTATTACAGCAGCATCGGGTGGAGCGAGTCTTGCCCGGAGCAACAGAGATCAAATGCACAGAAGACAAAATTCGAGCTTGCTATTCCCGAATCAATGACACTATTGGTCTAGATGGAGGCCGCATACTCTCTTTGTACACATATCATATGGAATTATATGTCGAGTAAGGAATATCCGAGACATTTTCACGCAGATCCTATGTGCTAAGAAACTATTCAAAGATCAGTTTTCCTCATCCTTTACCGACCCTTCTTGCTCGCTGGTTCGATAGGGCCATCCTCAAATGGGTGGACATCGCTGGTGGAGCGGAAGACAAGATCAGCAGCAACGACTACAAACCGAATTCTCAGTAATATGATTAGCGCCGATATGATCAATGTCTGCCAGTCCATGATGTATTTTCATTCTCCCAGATCTATCGCAATTGATGCTTACCAATTTGTAGCTGTATTGCTCTCGTCCCAACATTACAAATTCATCTCCTGGACTATACTTCACAGAAGGAGATGGTGAAGCGCATGGCCCACCAGCATCTACAGCTTTGTATGATCGTCATCGAGGAACTTAAGAAGACCTTGTTTGGAGCCGAAATACTGTACAGGATGTTCACAAAGGCGCAGAAGCAGATACGCGATCGAAGCCACGCTGCTATTTCGGCATTACCCGCTAATCCTTTAGGTGATGTCCCAGAGTCATCGAATGCCACTGTGATGGGTGATATGGGACGTACATTGAATGACTTAGACCAGAGTCCTGAGAGCGATTATGATATTTTGTCGGCGATATGGAACTCATTTAGTCCTATGAACCCCTTTGATTATTTGGATGAGACTGAGTAAGCGAATCTTAATGGCTACATTCTTCGTGAAATATCACTCACGCGCTAACTTGCTTATAATTACAGATTTGCATCATAACATTTGGGCACCAATATTTCCGGCTGCAAACTCCTGGAAGCACGTTAAGACCTTATGATGATGTGGAAGACTACAGAGCAGGGAGTGGAACTGGTCAACATTCCTAGTTTGATCTGGATGTTCGTCCATATCAGATAGCATTGCGCGTGGATGAGAATAAGCCCTATCAAAAGGTAAATGTAATTATGCACTCAGTTTGATTATACCCCAACAACGCCTTTGGGGGAATTTGATACGCCGAAGTAAATTACAGATCACAAATCACAGCTTATGTTTCTTCTCCCCGTTCAATATCTTCTTCATCTCGGACTGTGGAATCCCTTCAGCAAAACGCTTGACACCAGTAAACAGTTCATCTAACGCCTGACCCTCTTGTTCCCGAATGAGACTTCGTCGCATAATCCGTTTTGTCTCAAGAACGCTCGATGGAACCAGATGCGGCCCAAACGAGTCCTTGACATCCTTCAACACCCGGTTTCTGAATGTACCTGTATTGCCTTCTTTCCCAGAGTAAATTGTATTTACGAAACCCGCGGCTTTCAGTTCGTCCGCCGAGATCTTCCTGCCCTTAAGAAGCGCCTCATTGGCTAGGCCCCATCCCATTCTGCGCACAAACGCCGTGCTTGCTCCACCCTCAGACACAAGTCCCAGCGAGCCGAAGGGGGTGAGCAGATAAGCTTCTGGAACAGTGTAGATGAAGTCGGCGTGAGCGACCAGAGCAGCTGATAGCCCAATGACCGGCCCGTTCAATGCGCATACCAGGACTTTTGAGTGCGAGAAAAATGCGCTTGGTACGTCAACGGTGTTGTTCACGAGAGCGGGGATCCAGGAGCGACGGGAATCGCCTGCGCTGTCCTCGATCGAGCTCATCGCAGTAACAGCACCTGCTTGGAGGTCTGCCCCACTGAATTGTGATGTTACGATTAGTTTAGACCTCAGTAAGCTTAAATGGGGTAATGCGGAGGAGACGTACGCGGAGAAGAACCTGCCTGTCCCGATGATAATGGTGACAAGCGTATCGGGGCGAGAATCTGCTTCTCGCAGTAGGCTTCCTAGTCGATAGTACAAAGGCTGAGTAAGCGCGTTGAGTTTATTGGGTAGATTCAGCGTGATGATGCCGACGTTTCCATCGACTTCGAGCGTAATGGCAGCGTTATCGGGCATGGTTCATTCAACCTTGAAAGGACTATTTTCAGGACTGTGAATAGAAATGATGCAGTCTGGAGAGCTATGTGTTCATGTAAGGTCTTTTTATGCTTTGGTGATAGAGTTCTAGTTTGTAAGTTAAGGGGTGATTGACTCGGTACCGAGGCACCTTTGGAAGCACTTTCCACTGTGTCTGGATCCCCAATATCACAAGCTCTCAGTTCACCTCACTTATGCTTTCCCCGCCTTTTAGGAAAATTGGTGACCACATGGTATCGGTCGAAGAACTATAACAGAGCACATGAAGCCTCGGTGTCTGTCTCATGCGCCTTCTCCACATATTCATGCTGGAAAGTTCGAGTCTAGTAATTTCATTGCAAATATTGATGATAAATAAAATAGATTGTATATGCGTTTTCTAGATAGTTGACTTACTTGAGCCATGTGTCGAGATAAGAGTGTTGGAGGATGTTGCATTACAGCAAATGCAAAATCAATTGCTAGAGTTCTTAACGTCTAAAGCTGCATGTCCGCAGCTCTTTTCATGCATGTGAGACTACAAATGACTGCATCAGCTAATTTTGAGTAACAGTTGAAAAAAAAACGTGTGAGGTCTTATACAATAGCAGCGCCTAACTGATATAGTGGAAGTGTATTACAGATATAACGATTCAAATTATCTCAGAAAAACTGCAAACCCTCTCTCTTGCTCTAACGTACATTTGAAGACAACAAATTCTACCCTTGAATGAATGCGTGTGCACTTGAGCAAACATCAGGACCCATTTCTATCTACCAGGACCATAATACTTCAAGACTAGTGTGTGTTGGAAAGCCTATCTAACGAAATACTTCAGTCTTCAAAAAGCTTATGAACGCCGCCCTACCTTTGTTGCAATTTGAAAATAGGCACGTCTGTCTTTTAGCCAGCATTACTGTGCCCTGGCATTTCAGGAAGTGCTCATAGTACTATGAATTAGGCTAGTAGATAATAAAAATCTATATCCTTCTAGAACATGCACTCGTGCAACTGTTAGTCTATCCCTCTTGAACACAAGTTAGGCATAACGAGTGGGGTTGTGAATATGTGTGCCTCACAAGAGAAAATATGTTCGTATTCAGTGCAAGAAATAAGCTGATAAACCATTTCTACACCCCTATAATAGCTTATTATAAGCGGAATAAGGATTGAATAATAAAGCAGATAAAAGTCAAATAAAAAGATGTTTGCACAAATGAGGGCAATGGTAAGAGTGTGTTGTCTTTGAGTATATGTTGTTTTTGTTTCGCGCGCACATTTGTAGATATATAACGCAGAGATTACCTCTCTTCTTCTTTCTATAGGTCTTCGAATCTTAGAAGTAGCAGAATACATTCATCGGAATTTGCGCCACGGCAGCAATGCCGAGGCAAGGTACTCGCAGCCACAAATCTCGTACATCCTGCCGAGGTTCCGCGGCAGTTGTTAGCTTCGAGATTGCTCAAGAAACATCCAACAAATAAAGGCAGCAACATCCAACGATAGTCTATTTAAGGCTAGAGTCGATCTGCAGATCCTAACATCAACATTGTCACCATCAGTCGCAACGTTGTGCACCACGACACACTTCTTCGCCCAGCTATCCAGTCTGGTAGGATGTGTTTTCGGAGTAGTCACCTTTTTGGAATCTTGCTAAAACACAGGAGTTGACTCTGTTGACGAAAGAGAAAAGCTATAGAGATCATTGCTTCTGGTCAGTTTGGGTCAGTCATTGGTTCAACGATATAAGACTTCTTTTCTCTGTTTAAGCATCTAATGTGCTATTACTTAACAAGCACAGGTTGGCCACGGCAACTTGTTCGGTTCATACAAAACCGAAAACTTTTGAGTTTCGTTGGACATTGAAACGGCGGGAATTTACTCATTATACCTCTTCCTCATGGTGTAGACGCTTTCTACTACGTCTTGGGGGAGTTCAAGGACATTTCTGCAACCCTTCTCAATAGCCATATAGAGGTTACGATTTCGGGCGCGGATTTGCATCCTGCGGGCGACCCCGTCCGAACACGTCGCACGATTACGTTAGCATGACTGAGAGTCTCGTGAATGGAAACAGTATCGTAAACGTTACATACACCCCGAGCCTATCTCGCACGAACTGTGATTGTGTTTAGGAGATTAATGACACTGATGGCTCCCTCCTTCGAGAAGGATATCTGATAGATGGACATGTCTAATAGCCTGTTCGATAAACTTCCAACGCGCTGGATGTTGGACCCTGGCGTTGAACTTTCCTTTTCCGTGCCTTATAGCCTGTTCGCCAAACTCCAACGCGCGTTAGATGATTTGCCCTCCGTTAGAGTATTTTAAAAAAAAAAAATACCTGCTTTTCTGCACCTATTGGAGGCCTCTATTTCTCTAACGCGTTGGACTGTTGGACGATTTTCTTCAACAAAAAATTTGGAGGGTCTGAAAACGTTGGACGATTTGAGCACCTATTCGAGCACCTATTCGAGCACCTCGAAGATGAGCTCTAGGAGATGGAACAGCATCTCTATCTCTCTCTATCGCCATCTCCGTCTCTCTCCATCTACATTTCCATAGAGAGACCACTCAAGGAGATGGATATGGAGAGAAGAGAGAGAGAGAAGATGGGTGAACTAATAGTCTATAGTGGGGACCCGAGCTGTGTTTTCTGTCAAAATCTTTCATGTGATTGATCCAACGCTACTATATGGAGTTTAGCGAACGTGTTGGATAAAAACATGTGAATGTTAGATGATTAATAGCATGACTAAGGCACGGAAGAGGAAAGTCCAACGCCAGGGTCCATCATCCAACGCGTTGGAAGTTTATCGAACAGGCTATAAATGCACTAATTGACCTTCAATTTAGTGACGAACTATATCGAGGGAGCATTGTATGGCATTGAAGGGGCGACTTCGCAGCAACTCTAAAAGATTGAGGTTGAGAAAGTTTCTGATTTCTCTTTCAAAACTAAAAATGCTTGGGAGGGTTGGGCGGGTGCTGGGTTGGACAAGGGACATCATGTTACGACTTTCGATAATTATCTAGCGACGCATCGAATAATCAACGCAATTTACAGGAGAGCAATTTAGGGCGCCAAGGGAACTATTTGTAACTATTTCCAGCTTTTCGGCAGTTCGACTTGCGTAAAACATTATCGCTTGCATTTGAATGATTAGCAGATCTAAGAATCTCTTTTGGCATTTCATATACTGTCGTAACAAATGTGAGACTAATCTCTTCGAGATGTTTGTCTGAACATACTGTTCTAGTTGTGAAATATATTGCGCTAATACTATTAAGAAATCCGCTTCATACAACGCAACGACTGAACTGGGACACTTTGATAATTAGTGCACCTATTTTCACAACTATGATACCTTTAGTGAAATCAGTTGCTTAATGGAACTTTGTTTTGTTTTTCGATTTTCGCTGTTCCTACTAAGGTTTGATTAGACATTCGGTTTACTAATGTAGGGATTAGAACGTTATTTCTATTGTATGCCCTAACAATACTTGTGTCAGTCGTTTAAATCTCATCATGGGTTAACGCAGGCTACAGACGCAATGTCTCATTAATCTACAGTGTATTTTTCTCGCATGTAAGACGGAGATATGTCTAACATCCATGTGCAAAATATCTGTAATCATAAGTAGCGATATTTTCATAATGTTATTGCACTTCTTGGTATGATTAACAATTAGCTAGCAAAAGGGCCGAAAGGCTTAGAGTGGCCTAGTGGATTACTGCTATGTTGTCTTGGTAATTTTAAGCTGCCATTCGTCAGAACTCACAATTGGCTGTGGAATTCGGTCAGGGTTTTGCCTTTGTGCAATTGGAAATCTGTGAACATCACCTCGGTCGGGCATGTCAGCTTCATGCAGTCAGGTCGGACCGATAATTTTTCGTCCGCAGTTAGACGTTGAACCAAATTCTCGTTACCGGCGGCTGAATCGGGTGTTGTGACTAGTCCTTGTTCTGTAACACACCATGTTATTGCGGGATGTACACACTGAAGCTTAAATATAAAAGTCGAACGCATCTTTCCTCAACTCTAACACAGCCGTACACACCTTTCAGTCTTCTTCAGAAAACTACTTCGTGCCTCTTGCATACCTCTTTTCATCATGGCTACCAGTTCGCTCTTCAATAGCAAGACCGGCGCTCTTGAAGTCGCAATTACCTACGCCTCGCAAGCAAAGGGCAAAATTGTTCTCGTCACCGGTGTCTCTAGTGATGGCATTGGCGAGGCTATAACCCGTGCCTTTGCCCATGGTGGTGCTTCTACTATTATCATTACCGGTAGAGATGATACTCGTCTAGCAGCTATTACTAGCACCCTATCCACGGACTATCCAACAGTCAACTTCCGGCCTCACAACCTCGACCTCTCCTCCCTTTCCGCCACCCGCCTCTCAGCCAACAACATTCTCCAAGACGATAGTATCCCAAAGATCGACATTTTGGTCGCAAATGCGGGAGGTTCGTTCCACGGACCCAAGTCGCTCACGGTCGATGGCCTTGAGAGCAATTTCGGTGTCAATCACATGGGTCATTTTCTGTTCATCAGCACTCTCCTTCCTAAACTTCGCAATGCAGCCAAAGGATCCCTGCCAGGCGAAACCCGTGTAGTTATGCTCAGCAGCTTAGCCGTGCTCATTTCGCCCTTCCGTTTCTCTGATTACAACTTTGACGACAACCCATTGGCCGAAGACGAGAAGCCGAACTGGGCCATGCTCACCCAGCTGCTCGGACTTGAAAAACATGAAGGCTACCAGCATGAATTGGCTTACGGGCAAAGCAAAACTGCCAATTCGCTGTTCGCAGTCCACTGGAATACTTTGTTTGCCAAGGAGGGCATCTATGCATTTGCGCTGCATCCCGGTGGTGTGCAGAGTCGAGCATGGAAGAATATGATCAGTCGAATGACCAAAGAGCAAGTAGCTAATGTCAAGGTCCCCTTTGATAAGAGCATTGACCAGGGTGCAGCAACAGCACTGGTAGCAGCGCTGGATCGCGGACTAACACCAGAGAAGGGCGTGTTTCTGAATGATTGTCAGGTTTGGGATGCACCACTGTATGCAGTTAGTGAGGAGAAGGCTGCAAGGTTATGGAAATTAAGTGAAGAAATTATAGCAGAGAAGCTTAGGGTTTAGTATATACAATTACTTAACGTACTTCACAGGCGAGTTAGCTACACAGTTTTGGTTTGTAGCAATTTTACTAGCAAATTCCAGGTTTTACACTTCTAATACCTCATAAGTATGAAGAATATGTAGCATTCCCTTTTAACAAACTAATCCGGGGTCGCATTCATCCATGTGGCTTTCCGAAAAGAAGCAGCATGAAATTTGAGGCTTCCAGAGTCTCCAAGCAGCAGGCATGACGATGGTCACTAGTCCCGCAAAACAAAAGATCCTATCTTCGAAACTTAAATGTGCTACCCAAAAAGACCAAAGCCTGTCAGTATCGTCTAAATCATGCCATGCATGACCTAATATTTCGACTGGATGCTCTTGGTAATAGTGCCTTTAGCGATGCACCCAACCACATGAATGTCGTCACTTCGGCAATAATCAAGAAAGTTGGGATGCAAGGAGCTGTCATGCTGGGAATCTCACATAGAAACTAGACCTAATTTTGCTGAGACGCTGCTTGGCGGTGGTCCTGAGGCAGTAATTGCGGCAGCCATTTTAGGGCACATAGCAGTTCTAATTTCTGCGTTTACCAACATCTGGGGATACTTTTAACTGGCGAGGCGTGTCAGTTCCTCCGTTATCTCTTCCAAATATGTCATGGGAAGCTTGTAGTAATGGGCACAGCTCAGGTGAGCCCCATTTCGAAGTCGATCTTTGGGAACGACAAAGTGATGTCAACAACACATTGCCACGTTGTGGTGATACTGAAGAGCGCAGCTAGCATTTTCGTCTTGTATACATTATGCCTTATGGCCAAAATCATATTTATGACCCCTTTGATGATCTCGATATCCCTCTTCGCTTCAAATTCGTGAAAGATAACCGAAGTACCTGTTAAATATAGTTGATTACATGACAAGCATGCTGAAATTGAACAAACTCTACAGCACGAATAAAGCGCAGATTGTATAAGTGAAATAAAAGCTTGAGCCACCGGTGTGCTATCTGTCACTTTACAGAACAAGCGTGCATGATATCATTCCGAGTTAAAGATCTACTGTCTTTCTCTTCAGATTTCGAAGCTCTTGGTTTAAGTACGCTTGCATAAGTGTCCAGTCATAATTTGCTGCTTCGATTCAAAGATAGGTTCGCGGGGTGAACTTCTGGGTCGGTGATCCTGAAAGCGCCTTAGTAGGTTTACTATTCTTAATTAGTAATTTATCCAACTACATACAGAGAAGGGGAACATTAGTAAAGGTTAAAAATTTGAGACTTTGCAAGCAGGATCCTAGAGAAGATCCTTCGTTTCTAAATGTCTTCCCCCTTTCACACCTAGCTTTATCTTAAAGCGTAAACACCTAACTAATGGCAATATGAGCAATCTCTTTTACAGTATGATTGACCATCCATATTTCTAGGTACTCTTCTGAATTTTATTAATATATGGATATTCTGTTCATGAACACATTCCCTCACTTCCATTCTACCGACTGGCGGTTTTTGTTAGGCCTCCCTTTCGGCCTGCACACAGCACCGCTCGAAGAAGCGCTATTTTCTTGGCTTCTCCCCTTCAAATACAGCCTCACTTGCGCTCAATTCTTGATCTCCTTTGTTGATTGGAATTTTGATATGGTTTTAGTCTGCGGTGGCTCTCTGATCGTCATTATTGAGATGCGCTGCGAGAACTCGATCGCAATTACATTTTTGCTCAACGATGCGAGCCAGATCAACGTCAATACCTCTTGTTCCATTCTCTACGAAGCCGGGACGTGACAAAGGAACGCCAAAACAGTCTCTATTGCCAAGCGTATCCATGCAGATTAACCAAGAGGAGGATGCATGCCTCCGAAAAAAGGCTACGCAGCATTGGACTCCACTCATGCTTCGACGTTGGGTTCTGGTCGTCTTTGGCGCCGTATTTCTACTCCTGATCATAAGTTTCGAGGTTGTCTATAAGTTGTCGGCAATCAAGAACGGATTTGGCCCTATTGAGACTGATCTGCACTACGTTTGGACATATTGCCCGACTGCAGGTCTGTTCAGCTAACTTCTAACTTTGAAACAACACTGGTGTATCACCTAGTCTTTGCGAGGGTTGCGGCCTTCTAAACCCAAACCGAATATCGCACACGTCATATTCAGCCTTGGAGAGAACTGGCAAAAGGCCTACAGCCAGCATCTAAAAACCTCTTATTAGATTACATATCCCCGAATTCATTTCTAATATTATTCTCATCAACAAGCTCACGCCACTGGCCTGTCGTAATTGTGCTCCTCGTTTCCATTTCCCTTGAAGCAGTTATAGTTCTGTCCACTGGACTTTTCGTATCTCGATACAGCAGTTAGCAAGTCTCTGTGCCATTTCACATGATTGAGCATTTCAAGCAACAGGCATTCAACGCAACGAATATAGACGAAACTGCAGTATCAGTGTTTTCGAGTGTCATTATTGGACAAAGTAGCTACCCCAAAGGCACAGGTTCCAACTTGGTTATTGAAATGTTTCGATCATCGAAGGATTTAGGAGGTGAGCACATTCCAAGGTTACTTTTCTCCCCAACTCTGCCTAACCGGGCGAATAGCCATGACTTCTCGCCTCACCGCAGATGTCCACTCATTTACTGCAGATCTTCAATGTGAGCCGGCTAAAATGGAAATACAAGTGCGAATACAGTGCCCCGATCCATTATCATCAAGCTGCCGAATGGATGCTGTTACAATGACAGCTGAAAACAAAAATTGCCGCATCCCGGCATTTCCTACCGGGAGACGAAATATACTTGTTACTAGCACTACCGAGGGAAATATGGCTCCACAAGACAAATATGACTATGGAGGATGGTACGGAGGCGCGGTCATTGAGCAGTGCGATAACAATTGCGATGACGTTGAACGTAATCGCATCGTTATCTTCACTTTCTATAAACAGCCCGGCCCGACGCTTACGAACAGCGGAACATTGTTCTGTAAACCATCATTTCGATTTCAGCAGAGTACAGTCACCATGAATGGTGATGGTGCTATTCTGAAAGCACATGATAACCGAAAATTACTACAAGAACCCACCAACATGAACGTCAACAAGCTTTCTCTCGCTGTGAGAGCCGCGTTTGAACGGGTCACAAAAGATGACATACCATTCAACATACCTGTTCGACGAAACGAATTCCACACCTTTGTAAAACTGATTCTCTTGTCTGAAAACTCCAGGTCCATTGAAGATACATGAAACTTTGCGGTAATGTCCGAAGGCGCCCGCAAGGTCTATCAGGGTCTGGCTATTCAACTTGCGAAGCAACATTTACTGGAGCCCGTCTCAACCAAACTTGAGCAGAACAGAATCGCTTCTGCGACGTACAGCCATCAGAGACTTATGTGCGACTCGTAGCTCTTCGTGTAATCGATTCGGTTCTCGCTGTCTTAATAGCGCTCTTGGTTTTTCTAGCCACACGGCCAGCGTTTGATACGCCGCCCTAAGGTACAGCGTCTATTAGTCATCTTGCTTCGACGATTTCCCAAAGCAATCAACTATTACATTCGTTATCTATGACAGGGATTTGGCCACTCCAGAGCCTAAAGAGTTCGCTCCAGGGACATTATAGAACTTCGTATACCACTACTGCCGGAAACACCGCAGAGAAACCACCTGTTTTCGTGATCGAAAGTGAGATCGCAAGCAATGCTGTCGTACCTACCAAAGAAGAGTTCTAGAAGCCCTTCATGGTGTCATGGTACATTCGACTGGTCCTGATTTTGTTACCTCTTGCAATCATCATTACCTTGGAGATGTTGATTCAGCTATCGCGCCGGAATAATGGCGTCTTCGAGCAATCAAAGTTGGTAACAGCATATATACCCGCATTTGTGATGAGTGTGACGAAGTTTCTCTATTCAGGATTCGATTTCAATCTTCGAATATTTGATCCATATGTTTTACTGCAAAGGGGGTTTGCCAACCCAACATCTACCATTCTTAGCAAGACTATCTACACTTAGAGAACACATGCAATTTGGGAAGCCTTTACTGAAAGGCGCTATGCGATAGGCGCATCAGCCCTTGGTGTAATGATGGTATCTTTTCTGACAGTTATCGGATCTGGGTTATACACCATCATCGTGATCGGTTATAATACAAGCGTGGATCTGGTACAGCTGGATCAATTTTCCTACACTCCAGGGCTTGTGGATAATGCGAGCGCTGCGCGCACGAGCCGTCTAGTTGTATATGGCATGATGGAAGAACCAGATTGGACGTACAAGCAATACGTCATTCCAAAGTTGGGTCGATCACCCGTGCAATTTGGAATGCCGAATTTCACCGCTACCAGTGCCGATATCTGGGATTGGAGATCTTCAATGAACTGCAGTTTAGTTCCACCTGACAAGGTCTTTCTGAACTATCCATTTCGCGAGAAGACAGAGGCTTTGGGTGTGGATCTTCATTGGTCGAACATTATGAAAAATTGCTCGGGTTTTAAGGACCTCGGCACTAATCTCCTCGGAATGACAGATGGACCCTTTGGCAGATGGACACCAGCTAACTTCTATAGCGATAATGGTTGTCCTACATCCTAGGTGATTGACGGCATATGGTCAGGTACCCGAGCTTGGGAACTGAATGTCATTCAGTGCTGGAGTACCATTCAAGAAGTGCAAGCGAAGGCCCAATTCACGATTCCAGGTTGGAAGATCCGATCTGTCACCGCAAATGAAAGTACTGCAAAGGTTATCTACTCTAGAACAGATGCGCAGCTGCCCCTTGCATCACATTTTCGAAGTAGAGATTGGCGAATAGGCAATGGTACCATTTTAGACCGGTACTCGCCAATGGATGGTCCTTTCAGCACATTTCTACACACTGGAACGCCGAATGTATCGAATATGGATCTCATGGAACGAAAAAACCACCAATATCTATACAAATGAATCCAAGAAGACAATGGTCTGGCATCTGCCCAGACGCTTAACTTATTGGCTCGAAACAATAATCTGAGTGCAAGCTTTGCTACCATTCCAGCTACTGCACCGCATTTGGGCTCACGTGTCTCTCAAAAAGCCATATCGACGCGAATATTACAAGGTCTACTCGGCGGCATGATAGTATGCTCACTCATTTCGCTATCACTTTGCGTATATCGAAGACTATACCAAAATACCTATGTAGCATTGCAGCTCAGGCAAGTCTCCTGGCGGACTCTCTCATAACATCTGAATTGCCTGCTAAAGCACAATGGATGAATGACGAGGATTTTGATACACTATTCCACAAAGCCAGATATTCATTAAGGTGGCATGATAATGAAGATAGAGAATGAATATACGCTATCGATGTCAATGTTCGCCTGAAACCTATATCGAGTTCCAAGCTAAGGTGGAGACGGACTTGAGCCATCGAAAAGATTTATTAAGTGGCATTACTTCCATTGGTTGTAAGTAGAGATTTCAGTAACTTGGGATATCTAGCAACTATCTAGCAACTGTCTCGTTATTGTACCAATTGGCTGGTGTTTTTGACACTATACTGATATTCCTGAATCATCGGTAGTTTCTTTCTATTACTTTGAACCCGGCCCTGCCATACATCGGTGTGGTTCAGTACCTTAAATCAATCATCTGTACTTTTATGTTTCCATTTCTGGTCGACTTCTTTATATAGAAACTAGAGTGGTCTTACTTAAATGTAGATACGCATATGGAATCTCGAGAAATACTTCGACATCAGCAAGTGAATACACTCTTAGTGGAGTTTTGGAATGAGTCAAACTCAACCCTAATCAAAATATCCCAGAAAGAGGTGTTAGGGAGGTTCGACGTTTGTTAGGTTCATATCCTGGGCCTTTGTTTTGTTTTCTAAACTTGAAATATTGCTGTGATTCTAGACCGTTTAATTGCAAAGGATGCCGCAGCTCCAATGCTACTAACGAGAGAGTTGATGGCTTTGTTTCTTTGAAAGATGGTACATGAATGGTTGGGCAACAAAACCGACGCAACATAGTCTAGGAAAGAACACAGTGATCGTAAGCTGAGCAGATCAAAGGAGCATGAGTCATTTGAAAATAGCTCTTTGGTCAAGTAAAGACTATATGACAGGGCACGATCTTGGTAATGCTACACAAAGTCACTGCTTTAGAACTTAGTGTCTTCGAGAATCCAGTAGCGGATGTGCACCAAGGACGTATAATATCATGTGGACCTTTCTATAATACGAATGTAGCATGCTATGGAAAAATCACTACGCCCTGCTTGCGTCATGGTCATGGACATAGGTGTGCATTAAATCTGCAATGTCCCGGTTTTTTATCCGTGCTTTGGGGAGCATATACTCATATGCATTTTATTCATATTATTATCGAGCCAAATGGTCATTTCGCATATAAGTATTCCATTCACATGAGCTCCCTTCTGATAAACACAGTGCTCAAACAGGGGGTGGAATGGCATGGTGGATCTACAAACCAGCGTGTTAGACGCATATGATCCATAGTTTATAGTACGGTGCTTTCACTTGCTCCAATCCTCAGAATACATTGACTGATTTCCCGCATCCCTCAGCGTTATATTCAGTTGATTCGTCATGACCATCGGCCGAGTACCGCTCCAACCTGTCTTGTGGTAGATACACTGATCGCCGCATTTATGTCGGTGTTCAGGTTTTACGCGGGTTATAAAACTCATATGCGCTCACCTTGTTGGAATATTCTTGACACTGCGGTTTTGTTCTTATTGATGCCAACAGTTGCTTCTGTCGCACTCTTAATTATTTCACCAACTCCGTCATGGCTCACAAATATGTCTTTTGAGTCACAGGATGCAGCGACAGCGACATCGGTTTAACTATTGCCCTATCATGCGCCAAAAACTAGGTCCTTCTCGATATAACAAACCACTTCATGAGGCTGCTTGGTAATAATTACATCAAACTCAGGTAATAAGATTTCGTTAATATTATCACGCTCTGACTCCAAAGCTTACGTGCTACTTCGAAAACACGGTACCTGACGGTGTCTTGAAATACTTGGTCAATGATGTCGGACGCAATCGCTCCATATCTCTCCTCCATGAAAATATCAAAGAAGCAAACATCTATTCGACTATAACACTCTCGGGTCCACTTGAATTTATATATGCAAGTTTTAGCCTTCTGAGAGAGACTAGAGGGACTATGGTGTTTATGTTTTCGATATTTGTTGATTTTCAAGTTCCATAACAAGTTGCATGTTTGTTCCGTTCCGTTCCGTCTTTTTTTCTACCCCTATGGCCTACATCTTATGCTGATCAACGCACAAAAGAATATATGCGACCTCAAAAATCTTCACCAAAACCTTTGCAAATGTGCTGCCCCTTAAGTTAGCTCTACTTGATGTATAGACAATGACAATCGTCACCAGTATAGTGGCGACTACAAGCCATACGCATTGCCAAAGCTGGGTCCTCCTTGGATTCAATCTAATATTAAGTCGAGGATGATTCCACCAGGCGGGTAAATGGCGAGGACGGTGCATCCAGAATGGATGCTACTGAGTACGGTGATAGTGTAGTTGCGAAAGTCCTTGCTGGTTCTAGTCCAAAGCTCTGGACGGGTGCAAGTGCCTGGGTTACCAAACTGGCAGCATCATGGTTACCGATGTCGTGGATGGTGATTCTTGTAGCCTGTTCGATAAACTTCAAACGCGCTAGATGATTGACTCTGGCGCTGGACATTATTTCTCCATGCCTTAGCCATGTTGATAAATTGTCCAACATCTACATATTTTATTCAACTCTACACCTGCTGTTCGCCAGTGTATCATAGGTTAGCGTTGGATCCAGCGCTGGAGCGTTTCAAGTCTATCGAACAAGGTATTACAATGAAAGAATTGAGATCGGCTTGCTGATGTGCCTACAAGATTAAAAACTTGCGAGAAGCACTGGTTTGGATTGTCTATTTGATTAGATGTAGGCGGCAACCAAATCTTGCCCACACACATGTAAGAATGAGTGAATCGGGTGTTAATTATTCTGTTAATGGGAATAAGTATGGCTGTGAGGAAGTAGCGAGTTGAGGAGAACCAATTGAATTTAGGGTGCAACGGAACACCAAGGCCATATAAGAGATTGTGGATAGGCTTTTCTATATGTGGGTAGGTTCAGAGGATATGTAATCAAGACACGTAACATATATGTTTATAATGGTCATACCTGGTCATGCTGGCCAATGAAGAGAACCAACTGTCAATTGCAACTGAACATCAAATTGTCAAGAATCAAGTAAATAAAATCAATGACCTACGTGAGTTCCAAGAGACATGTTATGACATTATGACCGTCAGTTATCTTTATTGCGAACCGGGTGGAATTGACGGATTCCAATCTGAAAAATGCATAGCCTCTGGTTGGATTTCTGTTGGTTTCGTGCACGACTATCGTTTTAGGAGACCTTATCAGAGTTCTCCTAACAAAATATTTTCGTTTGACATCGAGATGTATATTTCTATAGTGTGGAGATCATATCCTTATTGTCATACCTATCAATCTTAGAAGCAGCAAGAATCAAAATGATTGAATGAATTTATTTCATTATTAATTAGCCATTGTACATAAAGTTCGCGTGGACAAGATAGTATCTATTGCACTAGAACACAGTGAAAGTTCTTGAACGCACACAGATCCACATGGGGCTGCAAGTAAGTCAGCTTCGAACAATGCACCGATGTGATAAAGGTGAGAGACAGAAGTTTCCGCGGTCCACCCGAACAAATCTCTCAGTTCCGTGCACCAGTTTGAATGTTGACTGTCAATATACCGAATGCCCTAATAGACGTAGAAGTTCACAGCTTCGTCATCGAGAGCTCTGATCTTCTTATTGTCCTTCTTCATGATAAACTTCAGGACCCAAGCGCAGAGGATGACACCAGCAGAGAAACCCACGGACGCCCACATAGCCATGCCAAAGCGAGGCTTATCGCTATCTGGCCAAAGGTATGGAGTGTAGACGAAGGACAAGTTGCCAAGGGTGTTCGCGATGGCGAGAACAACGGCTCTCTTTTCATTCGTCTGTCCTAGAACTGCTGCGGCCCAGGCAAGATTGATGTTGTTGACACCGTATGTTGCTCCAACGAAGAGAACCACGGCAAAGTAGCGAGCGCCAACGTTTAGTGTCAGAGTGCCGATCATAAAACCTGCAATTGCGACGAGTTTGGAGATGGAAATATGCCAGGTGCGCTCGTTCAATTTACCGGAGGACCATGAGACAAGGACGGAGACGACACCAGAGAGGAGATAGGGCTATTCGTGGTCAGTATTGGTTGTCTAGTACAAGATTGAGGACTTACAGGGCAGGTCAAGACGAGGGAGATGGTGGTGTTGAATCCGAGAGTCTTCACGACTGTTGGGAGGAAATTCTTGAAGCCGTTGGCAGAAAGATGGAGATTCTGCATGAGGGCGAAGATCCAAGTGCGGTAGTCAAGGCAAGCTTCGCGGAGACCTTTCCAGACGTTGACCTTTTCCTTCCTCCCAGTGGTATCGCGTTCAATTCGGTCATGGGCCAGCTGTCGCTCCTCGGGAGTAAGCCACTTGGTATCCAGGGGCGCGTTAGGAAGAAGAAAAAAAGATGCGACGGCAATACCGACTATGTGAATGTCAGTAACTATCTATTTTTAGTAGGACTGACAGGAACATACCAGTGACGAGACCCTGGATCAGGAAAAGCCATCGCCATCCCTCCCAGCCGTTTCTGCCATCGAGACCAGCGAAGACACCTGCTGCGATGAGACCGGAGAAGGAACTAGCGAGAAGATTTCCGGTGTAGAAGATAGAGAGGCGAGAAGCGGTCTCCTTGCGTGTGTAGAACATGCTGATCATGTAAAGACCCCCAGGGTAGAATGGAGCCTCAACTACACCCAACATGAATCTGTTGATCGCCCATGTCAGAAAATAGAGGTTCCGTTTCCTTGTTCTGGAAACGACTTACCGTGCAGCCAGCATGCCATGGTAGTCCTTAACGATAGCCATCAGAGTGCTGACAATGGCCCAAGCCATCATCCAGCCAGCCATGTACCAAGAGGGTTTGACACGGGTGAGAATCATGTTGGAGGGAATCTGGCCAACCAGATAACTGAAAATTCTGTTAGAGCTGCATTTATGTACAATCACGGGGGTATTTGACTTACCCGACAAAAAAGATGCTCACACAGGTATTGTACTGTGTACCCTTCATGCCGAGATCTTTGTCGAGATTGTTGAGTTTTCCGTTCACGATGGCATTCCTATCAAGGAAGTTGAAGACTGAAAAGTATCAGTAAATTTGTTATCGATGATTGATATTCCGTTATACTCACAGTACATGGTCCATAGCACAGGAAGCATGTAGGTATCGATCTTCCGCACAAGTTTGATCTCGGCAGGGTCGGTCTTCTCCGCGCTACCAAACTTGTCGAGCTCTCCATGGGGCTGAGGCTTCTCGGGGTGGTCCGCAAGACTTACAGTATCGATTCGCTCGACATTGTTTTTGGAAATCGTCTGGTCTTGTGGGGTTGTAGTCGTCGCCATAATGGGCTTCTGGCAGAGACAACTTTGGCTCTGGAGAAAGGACGAGAGCTGTTGTGATATCCATCAAATTGGTTGCTGGGAACAGCCTTATAATACTTTTCTGCCCCCTACTACAATAGTACAATCTCTGGCATCAGCATCCTGAATCGCGTAGTTGCGGGGAAGACCCCGTGGGGTTGGCACGAGCGGGGTTTGGAGGTTTTCCGGCGAGAACGGATCGCACGGGCTCGCGCTCTGGACAAATCCTCGGGGCTACGCGACCAGCGGTTGGAGGGACCTCGGAGTATCCTGGGCTGTCCGGAGAAGTAGCCGGGCTGCATCCAGGTTAGCCCTCCAATGTGTAAACTTTATGGGCAGATCATTCGCGGGTGCCTCTCCCAGCCTTGGAAACCGGTATTAATAATCGTTTCTCTGCAAATCCATTGGCGGTTAATTTGGCATGCTATCTGGTAGCGTGAAGCTGATCAGGACGTCCCAAGTCTTGGGTCCCGATCGGGCTTCCCGGAAACGTATCCGGCCGTTGTTTTCATCCGATCCCACAAACACTGCTCCGGCCAAGGCCATGAAAAGAGCTAGTATCCCTCTCTATTAAGCCAGCCGCTCAGCCTCCTGGTATGCATCCGAGTGCATATTGCTCACACTCTGTAATTATCTGTCGCAGTCATGTCCCGTACAACTACAGCCACTGGGGCACAGACAAAACTCCTTCCCGCCATCAACAGTGAAATCTCGACCATTGATGAGCTGATTAAGCGTCGTGCAGCCGAGCTCAAGGATGCTCCCCTCCTTGGATATCCACAATCGGGTTTCACAGATTACGAAGAGCATTCTGCCCAAGCGATAGACAGATACGTTGATGCTGCAGCAGAAGTACTGCAGCGGAGGGGGTTGGATAAAGTGGTAAGTTCCGTCGATCCTATCGTCTCGTGGAAGCAGCGGTCAAGACCTTCTCCACCAAAGCGCTTACCCTGTAGCTAACCCCCTGCCCAGGATTCCAGCCTCGACAAGGCTCCCGTCGTTGGTATACTCGCCAATTCCAGCCTCCAGTTCATCATCACGCTCCTAGGATTGAGCAGATTAGGATATGCAACTTTACTCCTGTCGACGAGGCTTGCCAGCCCAGCACTCAGTAGCTTATTGGAGCTCTCGAATTGTCCGACAATTCTCACAACATCGAACTTCCACCCGGTGCTGGCGGAGGTGCAAAAAGAGCGCAATGTCACGGTGATTGAGATGCTGAAGCATGAGGACTACTATGGCATAGATGCGCCGGTTTTTAGTCGAACGTATGATGCAAAGAAAGAGACTCTTAAGCAAGCGGTCATCATTCACTCATCAGGATCGACGGGAATGCCGAAACCCATCTTCTTGACACATCGTAGCGCTATTGCTTCCTGCTCAACCCATCTTGACAGAAGAGCACTCATGACCCAACCACTTTTTCACAGCTTTGGCTTTTACGAAACCTTTAGGTCAATCTATTCCGGAAAGCCCATGTACTACTACAACTACTCACTACCTATTACATCAAAGAACCTGGCAGAGACTCTAGCACATGTAAAACCAGACCTTCTATTTTGCGTACCTTATATCTTGAAATTGTTGGGAGAAACCGAGAAAGGAATCCAAACTCTTGCTGCCATTGACCTGGTCATGTACGGTGGCAGTGCGTGCCCAGATGACCTTGGGGACGCTCTTGTAAAGAATGGCGTCAACCTGGTCGCGAACTATGGAGCGTAAGTCTCTCCATCTCCATCTGCATCTGAGACTTTCAATAATTAACTTTCAATCACAGTACCGAAACAGGCAGACTTATGACTTCTGTCCGACCACCAGGTGATAAAGCCTGGAACTACCTTCGTATTCTCCCTCAAGTTGAACAATTTGTACTCATGGATGAGATCGCACCCGGCATTCATGAGTGTGTCGCACTTGATGGACTACGTTCCAAGAGTACCATTAACTCACAAAACCCACCCAACTCTTTCCGAACGAAAGATTTATTCACACCTCATCCAGTACATCGCCATTGGTGGAAGTTTGTTTCAAGATTGGATGACAGATTGACGCTTGTGAACGGCGAGAAGGTTCTCCCAATCCCGATCGAAGGCCGGATTCGCCAGGAGACTCTCGTCAAAGAATCAGTCGTTTTTGGGGACGGCAAGACAGTCCCTGGCATAATCATTGTCAAGGCCGACGAAGCCTCTCAAACATCCGACTCTGAATATCTGCGACAAATATGGCCTGCGATTGAAGATGCAAACTCGCGCGCCGAAAGCTTCTCCCGGATCCCACAAGAGCTTGTTGTCATTATTCCTTCGGAGACCATATACGCAAAAACCGACAAAGGCACTTTCATTCGTGCTCAGGTGTATGCACAATTCAAGAATCTTATCGATGCTGCGTATGCCAAGTTCGAAAGCGACTCAGAGGTCGGTGGATCGATTGCGTTGCCCCAATCAGAACTAGAGATCTACTTGCTCAAGAGATTCCGCGAACACATTGGCGTTGATCTCCCTTCTACAGATACAGACTTCTTCGCGTACGGTGTAGACAGTCTACAGGGCATGAACATGTGGAGCTTGATGAAGAGAGAGCTTGACCTAGGAGGCAGACACTCAGAATTGGGACAAAATGTTCTTTACGAAACCGGGAATATTGCAGGTCTTGCGCAGTACCTACATGGCCTGCGCACAGGTGTTACGAAATCCGCAAGCGATCATGAGCAGGTCATGAACAACCTCATTAACAAATACTCATCCGTCAAGAAATTCGGCGAAAAGGATCCGTCTCGAAAGGAAGCCGTGATCTTGACTGGAGTCACTGGAGGTCTCGGTGCTCACATTCTCAAGCAACTTGTCCAAAAACCCAATGTCTCCGAAGTGTGGTGTTTCGTTCGAAGCTCAACTGAGCACGGTGCACTTGAGCGAACTCTGAAGAGCCTTTCATCTCGTGGCATTCAACTCACCCGCAAGGAGATCTCAAAGGTTGTTGCTGTGCCTGCAGATCTCAGCAAGCCAGATTTCGGACTTTCTCCGTCAAGTCTTGAGGAGCTGCGCTCAAAGCTGACGTTGGTTATTCACAGCGCGTGGGCTGTGAACTTCAATATTTCAGTTCAGAGCTTTGAGGACCAGCACATCAAAGCCGTTCAGAGTTTCATCAACTTCTGCCAGTCAACAACTCACGGATCGCCAGGTCGCTTCTTTTTCTGTTCGTCCGTTTCGTCGGCAGCGGCTACCCCTCGCCCTGGTCAAGTGCCGGAGAAGCAAGTCGAGAATATCGCACATGTGCAAGGGACAGGATACGCACGATCGAAATACGTCGCGGAACACATCGTTCACAACTCAATGAAGGATTCTGGCGCTGATGCGCGAGTTCTGCGAATCGGTCAATTGGCCGGTGATAGTGTGAATGGAGAGTGGAACGCGACCGAGGGTATCCCTCTTATGATTCAAACCGCCGTCACTCTTGGCGCACTTCCCGCCCTCGACGAGGAAATGAGCTGGCTGCCTGTCGACACGGCTGCAAGCGTGGTCATTGATCTGTCGCTGAGCAATACCGATCGCTCCACTGAACACGATCTTGTTTATCACGTCCTGAACCCGGATCGTTTCCACTGGACACGAGACATGCTCCCTACACTTGCTGCAGTGGGCCTCAAGTTCGAGACGCTTCCAACTGATCAGTGGATGGAAAAGCTGCGAAACTCGGACCGCGACCCTACGAAGAACCCTCCGATTAAGCTGCTCGATTGGTTCGAGAGCAAGTATGGACCCAAGGCGTCCACGACAAAGAAGGGAGTTTTGGAGTACTTGACCGATGAGACCAAGAAGGACAGCGAGAGCTTCAGCCGGATACCGAGCATTACAGATAAGGCATATATGACCAAAGTGATTCAAAGATTATCACGGAATTGGTGAGTCTAGGTTTTTTGCACTGCAAAAAGTAGTAGATTTGTTCACGATGCCCACACGGGCTTGCATTTCGGGAACGTTTTCCTGGTGGAGTTTACTTTGTAAATATTCGACTGCAGTGTTTGTGCATGCTAGAACGAACCCCTGTTTCAGAAACAAGAATCAATATGGCAAATAGACCTTCACAACATAAAATGAATATCATTTTTACCACGCTTAATTCCATGCAAAATAATGTTCTTCAAACAATCCAAAGTCTGTTTCCAATCTGCTACTTCCAATCTCTGCGACCTCATCTAATAGCGATTACTGTCTCATATACTTCACATTTGCAAAGCAAAACCAGGGCGGTTCATGGAATTGAGTTACCAAACTAAGCAGATGGTCGAGAACCAAGTTAAGTCTGAAGGCAGATGCCAAAGCCTGAGCACTTCTGATATAGGTACACATGTCCAGTGAACAGTATCAAAGGAACTTCCGAGATAGCTATCGAGCGTCCGATCTATCAACTTGACATCATGATAGCGTTTGAATCACATTATCATGACAACATCTAAAAGATACATTATAAATCACAGATTTTTCAACGATTTTTCCTTCTTCCTAGCTAGCAACTCAACAGCCATCTGCAAACAATGTCATCCCTATCCCCCCACTTGTGTGGCTTGCTCAAACGAATAGCCAAGGCCAATCAACCCCTTCCCAGAGTCTACCAACATGTATTGAGCATTCAGTAAAGGAGAATTGAGACTGTATACTTCAGTACCGATCATTGCAACTGCTAGATTTAACAGCACAGCAATTGCTACCTCAGATGAGGACTCTTCTAGATCTTTTCGTGCGTGAAACAAACTATAGCATTGTCCATACATTGATGTCTACATATTCAGTGCTTTTTCTGCATGTCTGTTGCTCAATTGAGCGATACTCGTCGTTCCTAAAATCACTACACCAGCCTTGTGTAGTGCTGTAACGACAAACACCACACTCGAAAGCTGTGTCCCCTTTAGCTCAGGCAAACCGACTTTGAGTGAGTAGTAGCACAAACTTAATCTATAAATATGGATGAGTTCTTACCAGTTGTTTCCATGTTATCTAGTGTGTTGAATTCCTCCTTGATGGGAGTCAGAACTTCATGCAGGTCACCAAATCAGACATATCAGGGTTCTGCACATACAACGTCATGGAAGAATGCCTCACCCTCTGAATGTTCCCTGTCTTGCGCTCTTCGTAAAACACATTCACGTCTTTCCGTATGCTAGGATTGATTTGAGAAATCGATTTTACAAATCCATCAAACTGTTGAATTCCTGTCATGTAGCTCTGTCGCAGTTAGCGACCATATCTACCATACGGCGAACCAGATGCACAGATGAGCAACATAACTAGATATAAAGTATAGTCATACATTTCTTTAATTCAGTATAGAACTAAACAATCAGATTTACTAGCTCGATGTCGAAAGTATTCAGCACTTGATCATTTCGTGTCCATAAGAAAGCGAGAAATTCTTCTTTATAGGACGATTACACAAACCTGTACATTACTTTACCTCAGCCTAACACACGCTTTCAAGACGATTCGACCCGAGTTTCGGCGGTTAATCACATACAGTGGTGTTCTCATGGTCGATATCTGATGCAGCAAGGACTTCATCAATCGTTCCTACGCAAAGTAGAACAGCCACACAATTTCAATCGACACAACTATGTAGCTTTGCGCAAACGTTTATGACGGAAAAATAGCATGCCCCAGAGGAGTTACAGTCGTCCCTAATCTTGTGTAAAATTTCTCAAATAGACATTTGAAGATTATAATCGAATATGTAAATCACGAGTGTAGGGACCAAAACATATGCACTTCAGCTTTCCCGCCTATAAAAATTCAACTTTCCTACAACTTTTGAAGGAATTGCTTACAACGCTTCTTTTCTATAGGTAGCGCCCTATAAAAGCTCAAATTTCCGACAAGTATTATAGTTATTTGCCTGTAAAATAATGTAGATAATTCTCCTTGGAAAGATCAAACTGTAGCATCTATAAATATAGAAATTCTGCGTTTTCTGCGAGGACAAAAAACACGATAATTCGTCAGTTCCACTAAGGATTAGTATTAGCTCCATCTGGGCACAATTTAAGAGCATTCCTGTAAAAGTCAAGAGTGCTCTTTAATTCTACACGAGGGTAGCATTCTTGCTTACTTTTACTGTGTGAATATAGAGTTAATTGCTTATGCTTCTATTAGATTTTCTTGACTCAGTAAAGGAATTCCTTGTAGAAACAAATTTAGGTTAAGGTCTATCTACCTAGAGTTAAAGGCAAGACTCCTTTTTCTATATGTTTTTAGCATATAGAACAGCAAAAATTAGCTAAAAGTCTGTAAGCGGAAAAGGAGTAAAAATAGCTAGGGATTTCGTGGGCCATGACCCCCTAGAAAGGTCGTTGGTAGGAGATTCGTAGTGTGAAATTGGCCATCAATACCAAGACCACTTCTCATGCAACACCCTAGTACCCCTCCAATTCCCTCATCCTAACTCTAATTCCCCCTTCGACCTTTAAACTGATAGACATAGGCACAAACTTCAATTCAAATCCCGGATCTTCCAACTCAAACTCAAACCTACTCACCATCGCTACTATCAAACTCAGAAACGTCCCATTCGCAAACTCCTTTCCAATGCAACTCCTTGGCCCATGCAAAAATGTCATATTCGCATATGGACTTGTGGGAACACGACCGGGTTGCATCCAACGCTCTGGATTAAAATCCAGCGCATCTTCGCCCCAGATTGCTTTTGAGCAGTTGATTGCCGCGATCGCGATGAGAACCGTGGAGCCTTTAGGTATGAGTTGGGATCCAACATACGTGTCTGCCATTGCGCGGCGACCTGCCACCGGGAGCGCCGGCGCTAAACGCAGAACTTCTTCTCTTACGGCTTGTAAATATGGCATTGAGCGAAACTTCTCTGCCGTTATCGCATCTTGGTCGAATGTCCTAGGGAGATATGATCGTATTTCTTCGCGTAATTGTTTCTGAACATCTGGAAACTTGCAGAGATAATAAATTGCCATTGTTAGAGTTCCAGCGCTCGTCTCGTGACCTGCAAGAAGGAATGTCATGACTTGGTTCACAAGTTCTTCTTCCGTGAAAACGTTGGATGATATTGCTGTACGGATGACATTCTCCTTGTTAGGAAGTCTGGATTTCGGAATTTCAAATGTGGAGATACCGCCGAGGGAGAGAAGCTTGCGTGCTTCAATGCAACTTCGACCTTCCCGGATGACTTCTTTGCATGTTCCGCGAATAAAACGCAGTGCTTTGATCACGGGATTGTTGGGATCTGGGAGAAAGAATTGGGCGAGATAGGGCGCTCGAGATATTACGATGTTATGCACCGCAATTCGGATCAGTGAAAAGACGAGTGGCACCCGCGACGAATGAAAAAATGTGCAATAAGCAGCGTAAAGGTCGTTATTGGGGTTTTCGATGGCATTGAACGACTGGCCCATACCAGCATCTCCAATGATATCTAACGTGACTCGATTTGCCCAGTCGCCGATATTGCAGGTGTATACGCCATCTTTGGACTTATTTTCGCGTGCTGTTATCTCCATATCTGCTTTGATCGCCGAAGTTGTACTAACAGCATGACGCCAAAAAACAGGATACAGGTTTTTAACTTGTGAAAAAGTGAATGGCGGCATTAGATGTTTCCGTTGTTTCTGGGCAAGCCTCAGCAAAAGCCTCGTCCCAGCCGAATGCTTCACATTATATACCTTATGCTCTGCGCCTTCAGCGAAAACCAAACCGTTCCCCAAAACCACTGATGCGACCTTGGCGAGCAAAGGTCGCTTGTGGAAATTGTTACTGTTGGCATTCAGAAGCTCTTGAAGAAGATCTGGCGATGTGATCATAACGCTATCAGGGGCCCATATTGTTCTGTAGCGGATGAATCCGTCGTTTGGAATATCGTTGATCCAACGACGGACTATGTGCACATCTGGGTTTATTGGGATGCTACGGGTTTGGCCCGTGATGAATCGTGAACCCTGAAATATTTTAGTGAATTGAATTAAGTGTGTGCTATTGAAGTAGTCTCATACTGGCGGCTCTGGAAGATGTCGAAATGGGCTAACATATTGGGGATAGATGATGATGCGATAGGAAAACCATAGTGAAATCTCTAGGACGCAGACGACTAAGGCAATTGGTACCGCTCGGATCGGATCCTGGTGACGAAATAGTAGATAAAGTACAAATAGGTTGAAGACCAGAGTGACTTGAACAACCATTTCGTAGCATTTGATTTTCTAGGTCTCCACTGTGTTTCACTGCTAATATTCTTGAACAAATGGCAGATTCTCATCACTATGGTTGACTTTCTCGATATGCCCTTGACTCGAGTTGCTTATTTTCGGGCCGATGATCGCCAACAAGAATCCCAAAACAAGTTTCTTCCCCTAGGCGCTTGACACTTGCGCATCCAAGCTGTCAACTATAATAGTGGCGGCTTACCCGCGTACAGTTTGCATATGCGGTGTGGCAACCTACGAGTATTTTCCAACGCAGGCCCTGATGAATGCGTGGAAAACCGCCATTTGATTACCAAGATGCTGAGATGCCAAACGTGCATCAATCATATTCGGTAGTTTACCGAGATATGCACCTACCGACCACTAGCATGACTGGACCCTACTGGATTCAATCCCTTAGCTCCACCGCCTTACCTGCATACAGGAGGTATGTTCCGTGCGGATAAATTACCTTAGCCATGGCAAACGCTATGTGTTCATGCTGATGCTTTGCTTAAGTGAGCAAGAGCTCTATCAAGTTATTTTAGTAATATTTCACCGCAATTGCTGGACTCGGTGCCAAACATCAATCAAAGCGGGGAAGTGTTAGCGAAAATGAGGACATGTGCTGAAATACAATACGCGTGGTGGCTATTCTTCGTTTCACAACATTTCGTATTCCTCTTCTCAGCTTTTGATCTTTAACCGCGCATCGCTCAAGCCGCAATCGTCCAGATCAGAAAAACAATGGCATCAGAAAAACCAGTTGACGTTGAGTTGGTCGAGAGCCAAAGAGACGAGATTGTCGAAATTAACAGCAATGCCGCCAAAGGATCGACCGTGCCACTCCCCAAGCAAGTCCCTCGAGCTCAAACTGGGTACCCATACCTGACAGGGCCTCGACTATGGGTTGTACTCTACGGGTTTGCGATTGAATCCAACACCCATATTGGGTATGCAAAGCTGACTATGACAAAGGTTACTCATGAGCCAACTCCTCATCGCTTGCGAGAGCAGTATTGTAGGGACGTCAATAGTCTCTATTGCTAATGACCTCGGATCATGGGAACGAGCGCAGTTGGTGTTCACCATGTACCTAGTTTGCTACGCTAGTATGATCCCCCCCAATCAACGCCATGGCACTAATAGCATTTATCGCAGGCTTCATACTAGTCATAGGAGAACTATCAGATATCTTTGGCCGGAGAACATCCTTTCTCGCATCCTTGTCAATTTTCACTATCTTCTCCATCGCATGCGGCGCCTCGAAAACTATGACCCAACTGTGAGTATGCCCGACTCTATCCCCAATCCCGCAACTCCCAACTTGCGCTAATCAATACCCTGTCTAGGGTCATATTCCGTTCGTTCCAAGGTCTGGGAGCAGGAGGGATTCAGGCCATCTCCATCGTCATCATCCCCAATCTAATCCCGCTCCCGAAGGTCCTCAACTACAGCTCTGCAGTCGCGATGACTCTAATCCTCGGTCTCATCATCGGACTTTTCCTTGGCGGATGGATTAGTAGTGAAGGCGCTTGGCGATGGGTATTTTACATCAAGTAAGCACAGGAATATTACCAGATTCATTATCGGATCTGACACACGATCAGCGGCCCGGTCGGTCTGACCACCATCCTTGCGACCTGCGCTTTGCCATGGAATTATCCACCATATACAGATGGGCCGATTAGCTCTGTCCGTTCGCTATTAGCGGATCTGCGGAAAGTCGACTGGCTTGGCTGTGGATTATTGGTGGTAGGATCAGTACCCCTGCTCTTCGCGCTGATCGAGGCTGAAGTGCTGGTACCATGGCGAAGCGCATCGATAATCACATGTCTTACAGTTTCGGCTATCGCATGGCTTTCATTGTTTACGCAACAATACTTGCTGTTCAGGAAGCAGAGTAACGTTAAGCCAATCATCCCGGTAGAGCTATTCACGAAAAAGGTTTCCGCCGCCCTCCTAGTGTAAGCCATTACCGCAGTACGAATTAGATTCGCATACACTGACCCGGCTAAGATCGAGCTTTTTCTTCGGTTTCCCTTACTATGGCATTATGCTCACGCTCCCCAAGCGGTTCACCCTGGTCAATTCTAGTAGCCCCATGAGAGCGGCAATTCAAACACTGCCCATGGTTGCTGTAGTTCCTTTTGTGATCATTGCAGTAAACGTAGGTCTGGGTCGTCTGGCCTCGAAACCAAAGCTGCTGGGGCTAGTTGCAATGCTCGTGCTAGTTGCTTGCACAGTGATCCAAACGCTATCGATTTCCGTTTTGACAAAGGCACTATCGTCAATTGATTTTCCTGCCGGATTGTACGTTGCTATTGCTTTTATTGGCGTCGGTAACGGGCCGTATTTGGGGGTGGGATTTGGTGTTTTGAGTAAATATGCTCAACTGGCAACGAAAGTCAATCCATGTAAGTGCATATTCGCAATGCAATGAAGACTGTGCTAACGATAACAGCGGATGCACTTGGTGCTTTGAATCAGGCACGAATCTTAGGAGGCGCGATTGGTCTCGCTGTCAATTCTCGGCTATTGGTTTCGTATGTCATCTCCACGCAGTCGGAGTATCTTTCGGGAGATGTTCGACATCAGCTCGCGCGCAACCCTGAAATTGTAAGTCATATAGCCGATTTTGCTGCCAACAATGAGGCCAGAGCATTACTCAACCAAGGCTTCAATAATGGCTTCATCTTCCAGGCAGTGGCGGCTGGACTCGCATTTCTAGCTCTAATTCCGGCATTGCACAAGCGTGCGTCGAAACGAGGGAACTAAGTCGGTATTGAAAGGTCGCGGTGTACATCCTAAATGGACTCATGGTTTGGGTGCGGTTGTATTGAATGTGGTATTCTGAGTTGCACACAGCATTGTAGAAGCAGTAGAACTCTTTTTCGTGTGCGAACATAAGGACCACTGCGGATTGCTGTCTGTCCTTTTGAGCTTCCCAACATACAAAATCGCCACAATCTGTGTGTGATCTGAAGTATCTACGGAGCGAGAAACATGTTCCTGAGGATTCGGCTGTTCATTTGTTCCATCTATGATCAAAATATGGCAAGCTTCATAGGAAATTTATTGCGCTCTAGTCGTGATATTCGTCAATACTACGTTCCGCCACTTGATCTCCTTCATAGAACCTACTGCACCCACGGAACTTCCTTTTCTACTCTGTATTTCTCATTCATCCTACGCGATTCCTTGTCTGCCTTAAATGTGCAAAATCCATGTTCTGCGAAGCCAACGCTTGTTCCGCCGCGACCGCCGCGCTCTCCATGGTCTTCACCTTCTTTGTCTTAGTCGCTTTCGCACCAGCATTATAAGTCTTGATATAGAATGCAATGAACAGAACAAGATACGAAGAGATGATTGCGACGCCAATGTATGCGCCCTCTGGCTCACCAGCACAGTTACCCCAATTGGGGAGCCAAGGCCAGAGGACGGATACAAAACCAGTCCACATGGCGAAGTAAATAAAACCTAGATCACGTGAGTACGATGTACATTTAAAATGGTGGGAGAGGGTTTGCGAATACCGATGTCGATAACAAATTGGGTGATCTGGAGTTGGGTGATGTAACGCTTCCACCACACACGAATGCCACGTGAGGCTTGGAAGTAATACCAATACATAACCACGTGGACGAACAGATTGATGGTAATGGGGACCCAAGCAACGGCACTAGCAGCTATGAGCTGTGTCCAACACAGTAGTGCCGTGGCACCATGATGGTATGTATGCAGAAAGACTAATCAGTTTAGCATATGAGAAACAAGTGATGGTCGATACTTTGCATACTCAATGGCTTCTTCTTCAAAATCAAGAACATGGTATCGAAGAGTTCCAGATACTTCATGAGATAGTTGATCTGTAAGAATCAAGATCAGTCTTCGCATTCTCATACGGACCACAAAGATTACTCACGTAGTAGAGAAGTACAAGCTGGTCTGTCCATCCACCCTTATACTCACAAATGGCGTACAAAGTCCCACGATTGGAAATCGTTGGAACCATCTGCTCAATGAACAACATCATCAGACCACCACTCAAGCCGACGAGAAGCAAATTATACGCCCTGAAAAGATATTTCAATTCAAACGGCTTCCTATTCTGCATCAGCAGTGGCCCGCCAAACACGATCGTGTAATAGCAGAGCAATACTGCGGCAGTTTCCTGGAACGTAGCGAGAGGGGTGTAATCAAGAATGAACATGAATTCATCGGCCTTGTAGCCTACCAGAGGCTTGAAGACTGCATCGAAGAGTGGCCAGACACGAATACCAAACGGGCGTTCCAAGGTCGGTCTTCCGATATCGAGCCACTGTGGTTGCTTCATACTCGAAATTGGGGGAAGTGGAAAGAATGATGGAGTCACCTTGGGATTAGACTTTGCTACTAAAGAATGTTCAAACAGCCGGAGAATCACGTTACTTGATTCCGTTTTCATGGAGAACGGCATGTTCCTTCCGTGCAGCGGCACGATATGATCTCATAGTGTAAGATAACAGTTGTTTCTTGACTTCGGTTCGGAGGTACCGGTGTATGCAATGCACTGCCTCTGGTCGACGGCTCCAGTCATTGATAGTCACAATGCGGTGTGATGATACTCTTGGCATATACCATAATGCAACTAACAAGGAAACCTGCCATCGAGAAACTGGACTTAGTTGTAACGCCGCGTACGTATCGATAAAGCCGAAAAGCCCGGGCTTGAACGCTGTGAAGTGGTTGGCCTGAATATTCACGCTGAAGGTCAGCGGACTACTCCACGAAACCAGATGGTGTATAGAAACGCTAAACAATTAGTCCTCCGTGAATAGATGTCAGCTTATTCCGAATTTAGCAGTCCGTGATGGTGCCTTGAGGGTGGGGTGGGGCCTCTATGCCACGCTACACCGATAATAGTCCGTCTTACAATGCAGCGGGTAAATGTTCGTAGGTCTTAGCGGCGAACGCCATAGCCGCATCGCTGACAATAGGTTAGCTTCCTACAAGCACCAGGCCTTTATGCACGCACGGAAGGACAAGCCAACTCGCTACCGGAAAAAAATCCCGTAGTACAAGGTGAATCCCCTAGGGTATTGACGTTGGGCGATACAGAATTGTCTCGAGGTCATCTTCCTTCACGGCCAACTATCACATTCTAATCAGCCGCTCAACGCTCCACTATTGCATTTGAGCTTGGCAGGGTGTGAAGAAGTGAGTCCAAACAGTTATTCAAACGCCGTGATTTCGTGTGATCTCCAAGCATCTTGCCGAAGATGGGCGTCCGAATGCTACTCGCTTTTTTGGTAACTTTTCCTTTATTATTCATTACGTACCGCAAAATCGAATTCTTCCTTCGGGCCCGCAAAGCGCGAAGATATGGGGGATCGTATGTCCAAAAACCGAGATTTATCGGAATGTTGGGTCGATGGATAAAGCGAGAGCCGTTGGACGTGAGGTTTTATAAAACTCTGTTTGACAGATATGGGAGTACGTTTACGACTCATCCATTACTTCGACCACTGGTTATGACAGCAGACCCGGAAAATGTAAAAGCTATTCTTGCGACGCAATATGAAGACTTCAACATTGGGTTTGCCCGGACGGAGTTGGGACAACAGTATATGAGAAAGGGTGTATTTACAACCCAAGGCGCCGCATGGCATGTAAGTGCTACTGACACCCGCACTAGTCATTGAAGCTGCGCAGTTATTGATAGAAAACAGGAATCGCGTACCTATCTCCGGCCAGCTTTCAACAAAGCGACTTACGTCGATCTTGACTATCTCGAAGGCAATTTCAAGTTATTGCTTCAAACAGTACCTTCAGATGGGGAAAAGTTTGACCTTCAGCCTTTATTGTTTGCTTACACTCTTAACAACATTTCTTCAATGCTGTTTGGTGTGACTGTTGAAGACCTAGGATATTCAGAAGCTAAACTCCAGGAATTTCACGACGCCGAAGCATCTATGCGCGTTATTGGCCTTCGCGTGTTGCATCTTTCCACTCTTTCAGAAGGATTCGCGCGTTTGTATCGAAGTAGAGTCCTAGAGCGCGCAGGCTCAGTTTTTGATAAATTCGTCGACGATCTGCTTGCGAAAGGCGTTGAGTTTTACCGTGCACAAGAGAAGAAAGGTGGCATATCGAGATATGTGTTCTTGGATGACGCTATGGATCGGACCAATGACTTAATACGATTCAAGCATGAAGCCACGAATGTCCTCTTTGCGGGTCGCGATACCGGTGCGGTTCTGATGAGTAATATCTTTTTCACCCTCGCGAGACGACCAGATATGTGGAACATCTTGCAGAAAGAGGTTGCTCAGCTGAATGGGCGGAACCCTACGTACGACGATTTGAAGGGTATGAAGTACCTCAATAATGTACTCAAAGAAGGTAAGTTATCGCGCTACTTTGAGAGATCGATGCTAAGTTTCCTCAAGCCAACCGATTGTTCCCGGTCATTCCATTCAATTACCGGGAAGCATTGAAAGACACCACACTCCCAACAGGAGGTGGGCCTGATAAAATGTCTCCTCTGTTCATAGCGAAAGGCAGTTACGCATTCTATTGTACTTATGCGATGCATAGAGATACGAGCATATATGGCTCTGATGCAGACGAATTTCGACCAGATCGCTGGAATGATTCGTCTTTGCGCCCTGGTTGGGGCTATCTGCCCTTTAATGGAGGTCCTAGAATTTGCCTTGGTCGTGAGTACTTGGGAGATCTCGTTTCAAAATATCGGCTGACAAATCCATCAGAGAATTTGGCATTGACCGAAATGGGTTACACAATAACCAGAATGATACAGGAGTTTGGAGAGATTCAGAGTGAGGATCCGTTGCCATTTCAACCGAGTACCCATTTCATTATGTCGAATATAAACGGCGCAAAGATATCCTTGAAGCGTACAAAGCATTAGGTTGAACGTTCCTGAGAACTTTTATTCATTCTACCGCTACTGCCCTGCATTAGAAGAACAATACACAAATTGCCAAATACTGAGAGATTTTGAAGACTTATTGATTCAAGGAGTTCCAAGCCCTCAGTGCTGAGTTTCAAATGTGTCCAAGGTTGGTGTTGCGAGTGCACGTGACCATTGAAAATAACACCTAGATAAAGCACCCGGAAGGGTACTAATCGTCGAGCATGGAAAAACATCTTCTGTTCACGATGCATTCGTCGATGGCGGGTATTCGTCAAGACGGACCGTCGCCCCGCGATCTACACACTTCATGCGGCCCCCTCACCCTCCTCTTGCTTCAGATTATCCATACGTAATTGATTCCGCTTTCCTAGGATTCGGAGCGTATTTTTCCTCTCGATATCAGACATCTCTTCCCAGTTCGCGATTCGACTCAGCGTCCCGTCTCGATTCACAACCATCGGTCCCAGGTGATCTAATTTCACGGCCTGGCCTGTACCGACATCAAGCGGTGTGGTGGTGCCCTCTCCAGGAGCGGGAAGCGGAAGCGGCTGTTGAATCTGAGTTGGCTGTTCGGTAGAACGTTTTTTCTCGGAGGTGGAGTCCGACAATGGTATAGTATTGCTAGTGTGGTTTTCAGTGGCCATGGTTCGGTTGACGTTTTTTCCTTGGAAGGGGCGCTTGTTGAGCGTCAATCCGTGGTTGGGCGTAGTTGATGGTCGCGAAACTCTACAGTACTGGCGGAATAATTTCATCAGTTGTTCATTGAGGACCGTCTGAGGCGGGTATATCCTAAAAGGAGATGGTGAGAGAAGGAAGATTCGAGGATTATGTTCGATCCATGGATCTTTCGAGAAGGCTCGGTTCTCGGTGGTCAATGCGCATTGATGACTAATCTTCGGCTCCGATTCGTCCAAGACAAGATCATCGATGGAGCCCATAAGGCAATACTATACCAATAGCCATCCGGTGAGGTATTGTCAGTATATCAAAAAGATATCAATCACACCCATACGTAGTACAAGGAATTTCAAGCGTAGATAGGGTGAACATCTGTTGAGTGAAATGAATTTACGATACTACAGTGGGTACAACCTCTTCACTGGACTTAAGTTTGTTGGTAAAAGATGAGAATAAATTAAATTGGCTAATTGGGGCAACACTCACAACTAGATAAATGGCGATCACTTAATTCAGCATGTTCGCCATAGCCAGGAGTCAATAACTCATTATTTTGGTCTCGCATATGCCCGCAGGCAGACATGTTCTTAGTTTCGTGCACGGTAGGTAGATCGCCACTATGTGCAAACTGACTATTCATCTATATAACTCAGCATCCGTTGCTTCACTAAAGGAACGCTCAAGTGGAGGTCAGTATCTGAATCAGACCTCTGGGATCTGTGGTACGATTATGGTGGTATCCTTGAAATTCTTTCGCTTCTTGAACAGGGAGCAAGGTTCTCATTCTGTCACCTTCATCTTGCGATATCGTGACTTCGTCGCAGTATGTGTACTCTACGATTGCAGGTCAGGATTCTTAACTGTATCGACCCGAAATGATTAGGTCTGATCAACAAACAAACATATCATAGCGTAAGGGTGAAAATGGGACTCAACCCTTATGTTACCTTAGTCATCCGCAAAAAGGTCTCTCAAGAAACTGGATGTTCGTCCCTGAAACATAAAACATCGAACAAGAGGCAGGGACCTCAAGGATCTCAGGTTATTTCAAGATCATGAATGGGGCCTCATAGTCGGGGTGATCTGGATGAGAAGACCATTTGTTTCAGGAGTAGTGGATGTACGATAACATTCATCACGTGCTTCAATGGTGTAGCAATCGAGGCATGTGTCATGTGTCAATATTTTTTCTTTGCGTTCAACGATTCTCATACTGTACCATCAGCATTAATACCGTATGAAAGTTAAACGCAGTGGGTTGATAAACTCACCACTTATCTCTTTACCAATTTATATTATTCTGCCCCGGAAATTTACCATATTCCTTTCCCCTTCGATGCATCAACACGACTCAGCCTCAACACAATTTCCAATTCCACCAATCCCCCACAAGTCTCACCATCTCAAACCAGCAATACGCCTCCTTCTCAGCGATCATGGAGCAATCGAGATTTCCGAACACCGAAGCGAAATTTGCATTATCTTTCTTGGAGCTTCCACCGGCTATGTCTCTCCTATTTTATGCTCTTTCCAACTCTCTCCCTCTGAAACTCACTAACACCACTTCAGAACTCCGAAATCGATTCCACGAAGCCACTATAGTTCTCATGCAGTCGGTCGTAATTCGCTACCCAGGTCGCTATTATCTACGATCATTTGGCGCCTCTGGGCACCCAAAATCCGAAGCATGATTTTCTTGTTCGTTTACTCCTGCGGGTAAACCTGTACCGAGTTTCGCCTGCTCTAGATCCAATAACATGTTATTCTCGATTGAGAAGTTTTGTGCTACATAACCTATTTTATCATCACATCGCAAACGTTCTAATCCGAAGTGAGTGAAGCACATTGTTAGAAATCACTGAAACGCAGAAAGCCAACTGAAAGTCTTATCCACGTCCGACTTTTACTATGGATATACCAATCAAATTCAAATTGGCCTGTTACTAGAGCTTAAATCGAAGATCCCGGAGTGTAAGACCGAGCTTGCTGTCCGTTGGGAATGTCTGGGCGCTGTCAGCACGAGGATGGAAATGGAGAAGATTTGTTCAAAAGAGAAAGGCTGTTGGTAGGGATACGGGATAATATGGCAATTCCGACCGCTGAACCTATGTGAACATAAAAGTACATTTTGTTTGGGCTCTTCTGGCTAGTTGACCTGTAAGCAACAATCCTATTTGAAATGTACCACTTTGTTTATACTCACTGATAAACATCTGCACCCAACCATCGACAAATCTTTTTCAATCCTTGACGCATTACATATCATCAGCCCACACGCTTCATTAATAAACACCCACTCGAGTAACATGCCCTATGTCCCCCAACTCTTCACCATTTTTTCTCACAACAACATTGATATTGGTGTGCACCACGATATGACTCTTCGACCCTAAACCAGCTTCTGCTTCTTTCTGTGTGAGAATTGTCTTAGTCCACCTCCGCCATTCCGCGCTGAAGAATTGTGGTATGAAGCAGAGGTATGGGAGAGAGGCGCAGATTATTCCGATGCTAGATTCCGTCAGTAATGGCGATCTAGTCAATAAGCTGTGAAAGGACGAAGATTACTTACTCAGGCCCCACAATTGTCAACAGCAGGTTTCCCCACGCTCCGCTGTCAAACGGCAGGGGGTGAACATTTGGTCGAAGAATGAACTCCATGCGAACACACGACACCGCCACGTTGCTATCGCATATGTCAGGTTATCATACACACCCACTCTGATCAATGAATGATGGATGAACTCACATGATTCCAACCGTAAAGATGATCATCAAACCAATCCGCTTGCGCAGACTCATGCGTAGCTTATAGAGAAAGAACATCGGCCAAATGTAGATGATCATGTCGAACAATACACCGACGCTGATAGTTACCATTTGGGCTTTGGGCGGTGCACAACTTTGGCATTTATTTGCATATCTGTTCTCCGTATTAGTTCGTTTTCGAATCCGGAAGTCTGGATTGGGGGATTGCGGTTACAGGTTATCTCGGCAATGGCTCGCAAGATGACAATGCATTCCGAGATGAATTGCTAATCCCAAGGCATATACGAATTGCCCAGATATGAACGAGTAACAAAGATAATTGTTTGTCCACGGCGGAAAAAGCTCCATATAGGTTGTCAAGATTGAGGTGCGGATAAGAGATGTGCATATCGGGAAGATAATGTAGATCGCCACTATTATATATTAGAATTACGGACTGCGAATCTTTGCTAGGGATGTATGGCTCACGATCCAAAATTCCCACTTCATCATTGTCGTCCCGAGCAAGATTTGGCTGTCGTGTGAGAATCTGTAAGTGCGCATCACTTCTAAGATGGCTGTAGCCGATAGAGCAGAGCTTAATCGCGAGCCCAGTTAAGCTGATCGCACATATTGTTGCGATGATAATAAGGTAGTCGCTCTAGTTTAATCGTAAGACGAACAAGAGTGGAAAATCAGGAATGATCACATACCCTACAAATGGCGCGCTTTCGCAACCGATCGCAAAGTCGGAGAATGACGGCTGAAACTGAAAGACCAAGGAGAGTGCTTTACACCGCCAGAGTCACGGGGTGTGATGGTTGCAGTAAGATCATTGTTATTGATGCGTAAAGGATTTTTCGAATATCGTTGAGCAACGCACAAAAACGAAGTTGGGTGAGAAGGATAAGATATTGAATAGAGAATGGATGGGTGAAACAATGAGGGCGGTCCGACTCAGAGCAAACGGCCACAAATTTTCACACCGCCCAAGTGAAGGCGATGACCTACCGATTAAGTGAATGTCGGTATCTGATTGGTGATACCATACTGATCTTATGAGCACCTGAACCTGAGCGAATTGCCAGCCACTATTTCCTGCGATTTATCTTGTTCAGTAACGCCTGTAGCGAGGCATCATCTTCTTCATCGCAATTTGGAGCAGAGTGAAGCCTATCAATCCAATCTTTACCCCAGTCATACTTCCAGTCCAACTCCCACTCAGTTTCATATAAATGCTCCCAGTCATCCCAATGGACATATCTCTCCGCGTAAATCGTATTTGCAATGCTACATTCTTGGTCCCAGGGCATTTGAGGGAATATATCAATTCCCCTTCTGGGGCAGGATCCAAATCTGCACCGCATTTCAAAGTTCCAGCCTTCGGAAGTTCCGAACCGAAATTCCCGCAAGTTCATATCTTCTGCCAGTCGATCGAAAATGTTATGCCAGCGGAGAGAAATCTCTATAGTCTGGATGGCAGGAAAATGTTCGTCCTCGTCACCATCAGGGCTTGCGGATTCGGCCTGGGGGTTCGTTATGTATCCCTCCGGATCCAACCAGTCGGTGATAGTATGACCAACCTGGTACCGAATCGCACAATGGTCAAGATAGAGTGCTCGGAGGCTATTTCGATGCGAGACAATCCAGTCAATTTGATGATCATCAAAGAAAAGGAACATTCCTAAACTAAGCGTCTTGAGGTTAGGCAAGAAGACTAATCGGAAATCCAGCTTCGGATACCATCCAACCATGAGACTTGAATATAACACGAGATGAGTGAGAGTGGTCGCTGAGGGTGCCAATATTCTCGCAGGTAGCGCTGCCCAAAATGTATGAGGGTTACATGTCTCGAACGTTGTTAGCCAATCTATACATATTATCAACAGAAATACTCTCACTTTCACAATTGACTGGGTATGAGGTTCTAGATCTGGCTCAGTCTCTTCATGCACAACACTCAGCCGAAGAGACCTGAGACCTGAGACCTGAGACAGGGGTGCACCAGTGCACCTATTGCTATTAGCGGCATGACTGGTATCCATCGTCGCTTGACTCACTGGCGATTCACAGCCGGATAAACTCCGAATCCACAAGTCGCGTATCCGGTCCTTCAACGGATTAATGATATCATTCAAAATATTATGACGCAGTTGCTGGTCCTGAAAGATGGGGTCCATATCATGTTGCTCGGCTGCAACATGCCGATCAAAAATTATTGTTAGGCCTTGCAGGTTAGGGAATTCTTTGATTAGAGTAACGCAGTCATGCTAGGCTTGGTCATATTCTGCACCACCCATATCTCGTCCGAATATAGCGACGTTATGATCCTGTACAAGCATCAGATTGTAGTCACATTACATATACATGGAATAGTATCAACGTACCGCATGTGGTTCACAAGTGTAAATGCAAACTTTCTTGACCAGCGGTCGGAAAATTCCATGGTTCACAACGTTCTTGAATTTTTGGGCATCATAGTCGAGCGGCCAAGGCGGCAATCGCATATAACAATCAAAGTAATGCGCGTAAAGCGTCAACTCAGAGAACAATATACTGCTCGCGATCTGGTTGAACCTCCCATTGACAAGTCGGGTAGTTGCTAGATCGGCCTTCGAGCGGAAACCGACGATTCTAGTCAACAACTCAGTTGGAAGAGAATCCATATCAATGGCACAATGTTCTCAGGTGGTAATCGATGTCCCACCAACTCACATTTTGTAGTAAAAAGCCCGCCTTGTTTGTATGCGGCGAGGAATCCTTCTAGTTTTTAAGCGACCAGATGGCGAGCGTTGACAGGATTTGATTGGTTGCTGTCTGATCGATGCCTAGTCCCGGTTGCGCGGTTGAGTCTGCAAAATAATATAGTCGGCAATAAAATACGGGCGATGTGAGAGAATCGAAGGACCGAATGAATTATTGAGTAGTATGCGGGTTCATAGGATCACAAGACCCAGAAACGATGTAGAACTGAAGAACATGCACAACGAATAAACTTGATCATTTCTAGCCAAGCTGATGAGGGAATCGTTGAATACAACGAATGGATATTTATCGAGTTATCTTTAGATAACAGTCGACTCCTGAACGCAGACTATACATCCTCGAAAGCATTATTGCTTAATTCCCGCTCGTAGTCTAGATCGGGTTGGAATTCCCAATACAGTGTCTCCGGATCGCTCCCCATGCGAAATGTATATTCGGCGGCCTCGTCGTCTACATAGACCTTGGGAATGCCATTCGCCGCTGCAGCTTCCACCATCAATTGAATTTCGCACGACCTTTCCATAAGAGTATAGAGGTAGGCGGCCTCGTCGACAGTTCCACCAACAGTCTAGTGAGGTTAGTACAGGCAGGCTTAGAGGCGCGCATTGAAGGAAGCCTGAACATACCAGAAGGCCATGATTGCGCAAGATCATGCCTTTGCCGCGAGGGCCTAGAGCAGCCGCAAGCCGCTTGCCTTCGGCTTCTTCAAAGACAACGCCACCGAAATCGGTGTATAAGGCTTGCGCATCGCCATAAAAGTACGTGACATCCTGATTGATCATCTCTAACTTCCTTGAGAAAGCGCTCCAAGCTTTACCCGCTTTTCCATGACAATGGCATGCTGCGTGTACATCTGGCCTCGCCTTATGTACCGCCGAATGTATGAGGAACCCTGCACCATTCGCCGGTCGCGTTGTGTTTCCTCCAACCACTTTTCCATCGTAATCGAGTAGTATCATATCGGATGCTTTTAGCATAGCGAAATGTTTGGCGAGTGGGTTCGTCCAGAAGAAATGAGGGTGCTCCGGATCTCGCACGCTGATGTGGCCCGACATTCCTTCGGTGAAGCCCTTGCGAGCAAAGACTCGAAAGGCACCCGCCATGTGCGAAAGTATCCATGCCCGTTGTTTGTCGTAAGTGGAGAAGATAGGGATGCCGGGGAGACAAACGCCCTGCGAGATGGCCTGCAGCGCGGTTTTACTTTGGGCCGAAACTTTTTCATTCTTGGAGGGCTGATTCTGCTGTGAAGGAACGGGAGTTTCGATGGAAACGGCGACGGGTGCCATTGTGTAGGGTGTGGTAGTAAAAGTATCGTTGACGACGAAGTCGCTGGTCGCCTATATTATTCAGGATGTTATGAGAGATCTGTTAATAAAGTCATCAAAACACGTTTTACACGAGATGGCGGGGTAATTGTCATCTTTGTAGCTTCCAGGGCGTCGGAATAGACCATGCCGCCATTTCTCCGCATTAATCGCAATGGGGAAAGTGAACCCGGCGAAGTTTGTTACTTGGAGGGATGAGATGCATCTGGGTTGGAGATATGTTGGTTGGTTGGGTGGCGAAGTGGGGATTGGCGCGCGAAACGCCGGGCACGTGACCTCAACATCGAACCTTGCACTCCAAGGCTTGGAAATTCCAAATCAGAGTTCGGATTGATAGAATATGGAATATTTTGAGTGCATTGCATTAGACTAGGTTCTCCTATCGAGAAAAGCTATAGAGCCCGCTTAGCGAGGTGATCACGTGGAGCATACGACACGCGCCATAGGCCGACACGGATCACTACCTCTTTATCTATCCATTCATCGTCATTTCGTAAGAGATCATTCTAGACAGGATTATGCGCCTCTTGATCATTGAAACTCTACGCTAAAATAAAGTTAACAGAAAGCCTCAAGCTGCACCCAAAGAATACCTTTTCCCGAGATGATTTAATTCACCTGATAGTTTTTGGCTTTTCTGGGCCAAGAATACAGCGAGGCTCGAGGTTTTCAATATTTCGTCATTCCCTTCAACTTATACGAGCAGGGCAGTGAAAATGGCACACAAAACATCTTCTGGTGCGCATACAATCTCTGGAGCATAAAATCAGTACGTATTCATGCCTGCGAAAATCATGATATGAGAGGAAAGCAACTATGAAGATCTGAAAACATAATGTTGCTGGGCTTTGAACGGAACGTTCACGGCCATCTGGTTTTAGTTCGATTTACCATCCACGATGGTTGATTTCGCAAGCCTCCGATGCATCAAGAACTCTCATACATCTATTATCAAATTTCAATCAATTCGGTATCAGGCCTCCATCCAGTATAATCTGATTGCTGAAACTCGCGGGACGGGAGACCGCAGCGTTCATCCTTGGCCTGATGAATATTAGAAGAGACGAGGCTAGTTAATCCTGTCTCGCCCATCTTCAGATGAACTTGCCTCGGTTTCCAGTATTTCCGCCACTGCAACTGTCTTTTCTCTGCTCCGCACAGATACCTGGCGATTGGCGAAAGGTATGCATATTGTTTCCCTTGGCCTTTTCACTGGTTTCTGAAATCTCCCAAACTGCCTGCCAGCTACAATCGAGGAAGAAGAACCTATCCTTGCTTCTAAATAACAATCATTGAATTACCACGCCTCACAATGTCTATTCAAGGCTTATCTGATCCGCCACCACAATCAGGTGTGCTAGCATCTACAGACTTTTCTTTACCACCCAAAGTTTCGCAACCACCAACACCCGGTATTATTACCAGATCGATCAATCTAATGCTAACTAGGACAGTCGACACTGACATCCGGTCGATCTATTAGCACGGGAATTGCCATGAAAAACACTACTGGCCTCTCTAAAACTACCAACATCGGCATTGGAGTTGGCATTCCTACTGGCGTGATCTTTGTCGCTGCTTGGTTCATCCTAGGTATACTGATATGGCTAAGAAGGAAGGCCAGAAAAATGAGCACACTAGTACTAGAGAATCAAGAGGATATGAGAAGTGTTAGGAATCGTCCAATGCCAATTTTAGATGTACCTGAATTGGTTGGGAAGGTGCAAGAAATTCAAATGGGCCCTGACGAGGAGACTTACGAACCTGAGCTCGAATTTCACTTCTGGAATCAAAGAAAGAGAACCATTTTTCCAACTTCGCTCAAATAGGGTTGAGCTGGCCTAAATATCATACCCATGAACGTCGCTGGAATGGTATGTTGTGACTTGGGAATGTTTCGGACCCCCGATCCAAGTTTCGATGATTGTGCGTGATCCAATGGCAAATCTTCTCCCGGCACACCGAGAAGGTATGGCCTATATGCCACATGTATTGCAATGAGCTATAATCTTACGGTGACCGTAATGTAAATCAACGTGGAGATAGTATCTTCTCAACATGTCTAAGGTCTGACAGTATAAGAAAAGAATTATGATATTACTTCCGCGCAACATAGACAGGCCATTCTGAAAATGTGGTGTTTAACGCGTGTACACTTATGACTCACCTAGCTAATCTGCTGGGCGAGACTTATATTAGAACTACATCATGAGAAAGAATCTGCAACTGTTACATCTCCTTAATGAAACAATCGTATTCAAAAGCCTATTTTTATCGGCGCAACATCCATGCCAAGTCAATTTGCTTTGGATAATAGGGGAAAAGCTGGGGCGAAATGAGGGCCAGCCTGTTAACCAGGCTATTAATGTTGGTTAGTCAGTTCTTACCCCTCACATTTTTACACACGGAATCGTCGCTCAAGTTCTCTTCCTTTTGCTTTTGGCCCGTAACTTGCCCATTAATATCCATAGCGAAATGTGGTATGGGCGGACAAGAAACTCTGGCGTAATGATACAGAGATCTCTAGCATACCATTATTATGTGATAGCTTTGGATGTAAAGCTGGCGAACCCTAGATTGTGAGCTCAGTAATCCTGTGCTTTGGCCCCAATTTTTTCTTTTTCCGGCTCTCTGCATATACCCCTTGTGCCCTTAACCTTGCCGGGAGGCCATGTGTCTGAATAATAAGAATTATCAAAAACACCTACTTTGCTTTGGATATTACCCTGGCCCCTTCACCTACGCCACGGTGACAGTGGTTTCCTCCATGACTGTTGCCACGTTGATCACTGCAACAAATACAGGACTTCATCGTGCATACGGCTTTGTAGTTAGGAACCAGGCCAGCGATATATTGTCTACCAAACCCACGATACAGTTATTCATCACGTCAAGGAAATTGTTTTAGCGAGAGTAGGCAACACCAGAACTCCAGTATTCGCTTTCACAGCCATCCAATACGAACGCGCAAACGACAAACACAAACCCATCAACATCGAGCGCGATCAAGAACGCGAACGAGAACGCGAACGCACACACATCGCAAATTCATTCCTCTGGCCTCCCTATAAAAGCCAAAATCACAATTGGGGTTGCCGTTCCTATATTCATAATGATCATGGCCGCTTTCATATGTTTCGGCTCGTCATGAGAAAGGGGAAGACAGCTGCCCAGCCTAAGAAAGTACTACCAGAGCACGAGCAAAGCAAAACTTCAGATCTGAGAAACGATACGGTAGCGCCCTGGAATTTTATATAAGGGCATTGTGAGGAATTGAAGAATCAATGAGATCTTTCCATATTGAAGGGATAAAGGGATATTACGATTGAGTACAAAGAGTACGTATGTGCGGCCGACGTATAGGGTAGCATCAGGGTTGAAGTAATCAAGACACTTAATTTATGAGCCCTACTTAGGCTATGATAACATCGAGCGTTGCACTTCCATAGTGAATTTTATGTGACCTTCATTGCACCTCGTCATATGGTCGAGTAACGGCGCATTCTCCCTCCAGAAACTCTTCGAAGATGGTCCGAATATACTCGTGAGCTTTCCTCGTGGAGAGGAACTCACTCTTGTCCATTAGATATTTAGTAGCCAGTTCCGGAGCCTTCGGAATGGTTGCCCCTTCCGGAGAGCAGAATTGCCGTGTAATCGGAAGCCTCGTCCCATTCGATCCAAATTCTTCCCATCCCACCGAATACGTAATAGCCTGTTCGACTTCGTCGGGTGTACCGAAGTACATTTTCGACTCATGATCAAAAACCAGGTTCAGTTGTTCACTAGCCGTTGAGTATTTGCGCTCTACGACAGGATAATGTGTCAAGGTCTTGGTAACAACGTCCCGCACGCGGATGTACTGCCGATGCTTCCAAGAGAGTAAAAAAAAGGTCTCCGCATAGGGAAACGCACCGGCAGCCTGAAGAGCGAGTAGCTTATCAAAAATCGTGTTCGGAGCTAGAATTTTGGTTGGGTACTTGTGGTTATCGCTTAACAATGCACTGCCTCTGCAATCTAAAACGCAATGTGGTGGAATGTCTGATAACAGCTCAAGTTTGATTTGTCCGATCCGGAGCCGTGACACAGGCTGATGCGTTGAACTTGGTTCCAGACTGCTAAACAAGGCTGGACACATGGAACCAATGCGCAAGCGAAGAATTTCAAGTCGTGGGATGAGCTTGGAGAGGTAATCGCACACATGGATATCTGGTCGCTCGGAATGCCTCCGGGACGAGAGTTCAAGGTCCGATCCCACGGTATCAATCTCGAGGTTCACGACGGAATCTGGGAGCGATTCGAGAATTTTCACAATGACAGACGGCGGAAAGTGGATCGATTCATACGGAATACCTACAAGGTTGATGGAGAAAGTCGTGAGTCTTGTAAGCGTTCGAAGACAAGCACAAACAGTGTCGACGCTGTCGTATGCAATTGGCATTCGAACCTTGAACGCATTTAGCAGCCCCGCCCAAGGGTGCAGCCTGAGAGACCGAACGAATTGGTTGCCGGAATTGTGCGCCATAAATTTATTTGCGGGAGATTGTTTGCTTACGCGCCATCTCAAGAAAACGTGCTGGCAGAGCACTGCTCGTGCAGGGGCGTTTAGACCAACACAGGTGGAGGCAAGCGCTGCAAGCGACTCCGGCGAAGTGTCCAACAAATTATGCAAGATAGGGTCAAGAAGCTCGTTCGGAAGATCTGTTATTCGAGCCATGTTCATGATAGCGGGTTTGAGAAGAGGTAAAAGTGACGAGTCGATAGATAAAGTGATGTGTGGGTGGGTGTCTATTTGTAAACAGGCAATCCGTATGACGGAGCGTTAAGGCAACAGGAATCCCAATAATTATTAGTCATCCTTGGATCACGTGGAGATCTGCTTCCACAATCAGCGCGGTAATGAGATATATCTACCTCCAATATATTTGTTTAGCAATCCATGAAGTATTATCTTCTGAAGGCTGAAGCACTTCACTTCCGCAATAATGTGGATGCGACCTGTACTCAGAAATTGATGTTAGGTGTAGCGATGAACCATTTGATTCATTCTTTTCTACAAGAGACAAAAATTAAATGCCTGGGCCTTTCTAAATCAGAAGAAACTGTTCAACAGAAGATCATGAGCCGTATACTGTTGTATAAGCACCCCCCCTCGCGAAGTGTTTAGAATCATATGACCTGTGACACCGAATAAATGAAAAATGAAACCCAATTCTCTTCACTACTAGCTACAGAAGATCTCCATAAATGATGACCCCCCACTATCCAGCGTCTCAACAGCAGCTCATTTCTTCACTTAAACCTCAGTGACAGCACCTATTGCATCACCTGTACCCCTAAACAGAGCAGCGGAAGTTTTCACCTTACACTTCAAGTTCTCCGTTTCGAAAAACTGAGCTACCAGCCCCGCAAGTCCTTATCATACCAAAACTTGACCTACGCCCTCAGCTGCAGCTATTAATGCTATGATAAGAAGAATGACGCCCAAAAAGCCGAACAGTAGGTTGGATTCAAGTTCCTAGTCTTAAAAACCATGCTTATATGTGGCACTAAAGAATTTCTACAAACATACGGGGTCAAAATTCAACACAAGCAACAGGGAACTCATGCAAAAAGGAGCAGGTAGTAAGCTTGAATTTTAATTCGGCCAGGAAATTTGCTGCAGTTTGTGTACAATGCAATAGGCGTAAAGCGTAATAAGAGTGCCGACTAAGACAATACTTATTGTAGTTGATGCGCATGAAAGCAGGACCAACCGTGCAGTCGGGAAATCCACATTGATGTAGCCGTTCTTAGTTTGGTGGTTCATGTGAAGTCTTCTGCACAACTCTTTATTAAGGCAATACGCCAAAACCAATAATTATGCGAAAACAATCCATATTGTAGCGACTGTGAATAGTATCATTGGAATAACGGCCATTAGACACCCAGAAATGACACATTTTGCGGAGGGTTGTAAAGAGGCTATTATAATAGCACGTGTGATCGATGCAATAATAATAAAAATCGAGATAGACAAAGAAGTCGCAATATGCCACCCCTATTCCAACCATCAATGAAAGGGAAATGAAAAAGACGAAGATAAATTTACTTCGTATCTGCCCACTTAATCCATTTAATCCTGAATTCAGCCCAATAATCATGAACCATTGATTATTGATTGACGATAAAGAAGAAGGCCGGGTAATTCCAGTCCGTGCCCAGTAATGTTTGAGCAAAGAATGGTGGCTATTTGCCTCCTTGTAACACGCCACCTAAGCGCCTGGAATGACCATACTGAAGGAGAAGAGGTAAAGGGACACTTTCATTGTGAGAGTAGTAATAAAGGAGTGGGAAATGAAAGTGTGTCTCGCTAATTACATGTAGCATACGAAACCAGCTGGAGGTAACGAAAGAAAAATTGCCTTGCCGTTTCGGCTCAGAACGTCGACTTTCTTAGGGGCGTCCTGACCTAACTCTGACGGACTTGCATATATACAATTCAAAGCCTGTCCTTCTGCGTGGAGGCCCCCATCAATTGTAACAAAAGCTTGCGTGCTATTTTCAGTATCTGTATTAATCGCACACACAATTTCCACATCAGCGAAAACGCGCGACCACGCAACTATGGATTTCATCTTTCCCCCAAGAATACGTGGAACGCCAAAGTCTCTCCCATTCGACGATATCTCGCGGAGGTATTGACGGCCCCGACGTAGCGCGATATGCTGTTGTCTCACTTTGGAGATTTTGCCAACTTCCTGGAAGACGGAGGTCGATTCGTCAAAGAAATGTCGCTGTTTGGATCCGAATGCTCCGAAAGACCCTCCAAACATGGCTTCTCGAAGGTAGCGATCACTTCCACCTTTGCCGTCAAAACGCTGCTCAGTGCCATAGTAGATGCATGGGATTCCCAGAGTTGTAAGATTCAAACCAATGGCCGCAAGAGCAAGTTTGGGGCCCTCTGGGTCCGAACAAAACCGTGTCTTTACGCCACCGCCACGCCATACTTGATCGTGATCGTCGATCATCGTCACCAACTTGTCGCGCATCCATGCATTGGTCCCCTTTTTGAGGTATGTAGCGTTTCGAAAGAGATCAAAGTATTCCGCCGGGTTTGCGTCACCTTTCGGCATCCTCCAAAGCTTCTCCTGTATGTTTCCAACTGCAAGAGCAGCGTTGAGGCCTGTTGATTCTACTGTTTCCCATGCTCGACCACCAGTGACTTCACCAACAAGGAAAAAGTTGTCTTTGCCCCGGGAAGAAGCGAATTCGTGCAAGGTTGTGCAGAGATACCGAGTTGGTCCGTCGCCCATATGCTTGACTGTGTCAATGCGGTAGCCATCCAGATCGGCATAGGCAATCCAATATTTGTAGACTTCAGACAGAGTGAGGAGTGCAGGAGCTGGAGTAAAGTTGTCCACGTCGGCGGAACCGAGATCGATATCCTTGAGAGACAAAAAGTCTCCGCGAATGTATTCTGGATAATAGTCCCAATTGGAGATGGCACCTTCGCGGGTGAAGTTTTCCGGTCTCTGTAATTCCACCGGCCAGATAGCGCAATCTTGAGGGTTCTTTGGCAGATTCGCGGATGCAAGGGGCTGGAAAGGCAGAGTCGGGCTTCCTGTCGAATCGCGATAACCTTCAACATCGAAACGTCGGCCATCCCATCTTTTCTCGCCTCCTACGTAGGTGAATACATCACCGCTGTGATTGAGGATAATGTCCAAGATCACATAAATTCCTTGTTCGTGCGCTGTCTGAACCAGGTCGCGAAGGTCCTCTCGGGTCCCAAAATGTGGATCAATGTCCAAGAAATTTTGAACTGCATATCCATGGTAAAGGTAGTTGTCGTTTGGAACCTGTTTAAAAATCGGACCTACCCAGAGGGCCGTAACTCCGAGTCGCTTCAGATAACCTAGCTTGCTCTCGATGCCTTTGAGAGTCCCCCCTTGAAAGATGACGCCCTGCTCTTCCCATCTCTTGGCATCATCAGGATTCAATTTCGCATTCCCGCTGTCAGAGTTGGTGAAGAGCTTAACATCGCCTTGTATGGGCTTTCCTTCCATATTCAATGCACCATCCTCTTGGCCATTGGAGAAACGATCCGGGAGAAGGAAATAAAGTTGTTGATCTTCCCATGCGGCTGGGGATGGGTGATATGCTTTTGATGGCAAAGAGGTTCCAGCTAACGTTTCTCGCACGTGGGAGTCGAAGATACTGGTAGGGGTCCTTGCGGCAGCGGCCCGGGTGGGGATCTCTTTCTCGAACATGGCGATGATGGAAAGGGAGCAATTCTGGAGAGCAGCGACGACAGTCAAGCGCAAGTTCAGTTTTATTATGGACTAAGCCACAGCCTCGATCGTATTGCTTTTCTCGCTTCTTCCTCAGCTTAGGCCATAGCGCCACATTGTCCAGGAGAGGAAGCATTTTTGGGTTGCAAGATAAGGACAGCGAGTTGGGATAGCCGTAATTGTTTTGCCTGAATACTACATATTCAGAACATGGAGAGGTAACTTCAATCAATCGGGACGGGTTATGGCTGAGGGCTACCGCTAGTCTTCTGGCGGTGAAGCCATCGGCTGGGACGCTGACCACCCCTTCGCGCCATCTCAGCTGCAGCTGGAACATCCAATGCATGATGGCTGATATATGGCAAACGGCACAGAAGAAAAATCGAATACAGCGGTGAAATGTCTGAGTATCTGTGATGGATGTGATGCACCTCAGTGCCGCATGTGAGAAGACACAGAAGGCGATAAGAGCAGCGAAAAGGCGCTGGTGTCTTGGCAAAAGGCTTAGGAGAGGCTGACGTCACTCAATCTTTTTTCTTTTACCTTCGCACCTCTTGCTCTAGTTTGTAATGGTTTTCAAGAAACGTAGAATCCCCGATGGAATGGCCTCAACATGATTTCAACTCACATCTCGCTATTTACCTGTTGCCTACCACAGCCATCTCCATGCACCTCAGGGATCCGACATGAATCATACATACTTAACACTCTAGAAATGCGACCATTCTTAGTTGTCAAACGTTCCAAGAAATAAAACCATTATGTTACACAAGACTCATGAATCTCTCTGATTGGTGGGTGCTGGTATGCTAAAAGTGAAAACTAGGTGAACGCCTGCCCCAATGTAAGATAAGAAACCCCGCATCCTATGCACATTAGGATCTCCTCATTTTCATGCTCTACTCAATGGAAACTCCATATACTAATAAATTACCGCGGAATTCGATAGAGATATATCATTATCACAATAATCTGAATCAGGAGGTGAAATCATGTCAAGAAAATTAGTCTGCTCTTTCCTCGTCATAATTCCTCAACAGGTAACCTTGGAATTTTTACGAGGGGCAAGCCCCTCCTCCATCAACACTTCATATCGTCTATGCCCGCATATAAAAACCTCAAAGTCGGAACATCATTTTGAAAAGATGTTGTCACAAATTGAAAAGAAGAAAGGTTGAGCGTAAGCAATACCTTATCTTTATACTTCTTTGATACTAGTTCTGTCGAATGTTTTGGTCAAGGGGACTTTTTTGTGCGATTAATCAACGTAGATAATATATCATGTTTTAACTGTTCGGCATTAAATGACTAATCGCTGAACAATTCAATTGATCTAAGCATCATGTGGTGTTGTAGAATGTGGCATATCTCTGGATCCTCTAACTTCTAGATTTTAAAGTAACAGCATGAGTGCTTTCCTACTACATGATAAAACCTTTCCTATTGCCATTACTATGCACGTAATCGTGCAACGCGTCCAGTTAAAGGTTCAAGAGTTTTCGATGGCGGTTCTATCCATTCAGGCGATTCAGTTCTCTTGAACATGAATCGAATCGAGTAGAACTGTGACTGATATCATATAAAGTACGGCGTCTTTCTTTCTTGGTCACCTAACTTCTTACTTGCAATGTAAAGTTGACTCCTCAGCTGTGGTTGGGTTCAGACTCATTCGGAATCGTCGAATTAAAATGCCTCTTTTCCTCCACTCTACTCTGCCGTACCCACAAACTCTGTAATAAAGATACTGGGAAAGCTTTTCATTCGGCATCACTAGTCGAGATGTAATGTTAAAATGCATTATTTTGGATAACTCATTATTCGCAGAGTAACAAAGTACCTTGGTTTCATGATCTCATTTATGCCATGTTCGATAGACTTCCAACGGTACAGCGCTGTATCTAACGCTCTGGTGTTCGTCAAACTCCAGTGCGCGCTAGATGAATTACCCTATACTAAAGTATCTTAAAAATAAAAAAAGACTTGCTTTTCTGCACCTATTAGAAGCCTCTATTTTCTAACGCGTTAGACTATTGGACAGTTTTCTTCAACCAAAAGTTTACTAGGGTCGGAAAACTTTAGGTAATTTAGAGCACTAATTTAAGTATCCCGACGATGAGCTCTACGAGGAGGAGCAACTATCTGAGTACCTCAAAGATATGCTCTAAGAGATGGAAAAGTATCTCCATCTCTATTTCCTTCTCCTTAAGTAGTCTCCATATGGAAATGGAGAGGGAGATAGAGATGGAAAGAGAGAGTAGGTAGGTGAACTATTAGCCTATATTGGGGACCCTGGCTGTGTTTTCTATCTAATCTCTCCATTTATTCAATCTAACACCATCATATGGTGTGAAAATATACGTTGCATCCCTTGATTACTTATCCCATAAAGCTACGTTCCATGTAGAATAACCTATTCACTCTCCCGTATATAGCCCTAGTGCCACTTAGCACCTCAATGTACTTCAGTTCTCCTCAATTCTCTACTTCCTCACGTTTAGTCTTTAGCAAACGCGTTGGATAAAACATATAGACGTCGGACAATTCATAAGCATAAGTAAGGCACGGAAAAGAAATGTCCAGCGCCAGATCATCCATCGCGTTGGAAGTTTGTCGAAAGGGCTATTTAACGATTGTAAAATGATGAACACCAAGCCTCTTGCTATAAGTGCTTCTATCTAGAATGTTAGTGTAGAAACTGCGATATCGAGAGATCAGAATACACTGTAGACATCTTGCGCTATATTTATGATTTCTAAGCCATTTCAGTACGGAGTCAGCGACAAGATTTGACTCCTCACGATGCGTCAAGACCACCACTATATCAACCGCCACCGAAAATCTTTACACTTCACCCTTCAGTGCTTATTCAGTGATTCTTCTTTCCCAACATTGTTCTCACGTCACCAGTGTGTACCCACCGCCTCGATCCTGCCTGTAACAGCCTACTGATTACACCACAAAAGTGCATACGGCGTCAAAATTACAGAGCCCAAGCTTGTTTTGCGCTATATTTTGTATGTATTATCACGCAGTTCGCCTTGATAATCACTAACAGCGACTATAAATTGAACGTTTCATTCCTCTAACATGGATCTTCTAAATCGCAACAATGGACTGAGTTTACAGCAGCTATCGGGTACGCTTTCGAAAGAATTTGATTAGAGTGCGTCGCTAACAAGAAAGCAGGGCTCCTAGGCACACTGTCTATGACTCAGGAATATGCAACTCGGTTGTGCCAAGAGAAAACAAGGCGCGATCATTTCCACTTTGAAGGTCCCAGCGTCAATCTCCCGGGCGTAAATCGAGTGCTTGGAATCCTTTGTCATGATAACACGGGATCAGGATTTTTCGAACACCAAGACTATTTAATATTATTTGTGCTATTAGGTGAGTACCGCTAGCATAGATATGCCGAAAGTGTTTGAGACAGAACCACTAAAAAACGACAGAAATGATCAGATGCTTTTATATTCCAACCAAAACGGAGGAGCCTATGCTGGTATTGGTGAAATTACCAAAAGGCACTGAAGTGTTCCAGATGAAAATCGTGTATGTAAGCAGGTGCACAATGGATCCTGTACCTCAGATCATGTGTTACGCAGCAAGTCCTTTGGGAGCCTTAGAAACACTTCTGCGTCTTGTATGTCTGGACTTTCTTGCGCCGTCGTTTGGTTATTTCATCGAAGATACTGTTCCAGAAAGTACTCTTGAATATGTTTTGGACGGCGAGTACCGTGTATAATCCGTATTTACCGAATAATTTCATATACTAATACGTCCTAGAGACTGTAAAGGGGTTAGATGTCCGACGAGCGAGTCACGTTGGGAAAGCTATGCAACCAACTTTTATTAGCATCGAGAACAACTTTGGCGACTGTGGATCTGCTGTTCATTGCACTATACCAAATCACTTGAATCATGGGTCTATAGATTTTGTATCCAGGGGAACGTGTTGGGATACTCGAAGACAAGCGACCAGATATGCGCTGCTTTTCATATGGGCCGAGCACGAATTACTCTCGGCTATCAAGCGACTGGAACGTAAGACTCCCATGTCTGCACTGAAGTTGACTTCCTGTGGCTAATTCGTTCAAGATCTGGTAAATAAGTATGAACCTTGGAGATCACAGGGCCGGTTCGAGGTTGATGTTAGTGCACCAATGCAGGCGCTAAATGGAGAAAACATATATCGAGCCTCACTGCTAAGAAGAGGTACAGAAGAGGGGGTAGTTCGAGGTAGCATCCAGTCAGATCGACTACAGGCAGTAATTGACCTTAGGGAACGAGTGAGAAAACTTACATTCGCAAAGAAGATGGAAGAATGTTCTTCAGAAGGAATTTGTATCGTAAACAGTGTATCGGGTGCTCAGAAACACGATTCGCAAAACATGACAACGCTTCTCCCTACGATCGAAGAAGAACTTGGAATTTTGGATGAATGTCTACAATATTCGGGTTAATTTTATTGTGTCTGTTCGCCTGGACAAGTATGGATATTGGGGAAGGTCGTTACCTAGGTACATGCTATCTCTGTTTTAACACGCGGTTTCGTAGTCATGCTTTTTGAGTAGTTAGATTTATTAGATGTAGATCCATAGTTTATGAAGGCCCAATAGTTTGTTTCACATTCATGATGCCCTAAATACACGTTTGGGTGCTATGATAGGGAATATTGCTGCGAGTTCTAGGGGCTGTTACATGGAACATTGCATGGAATTGATTTCTAGAGATAGATAGTGAACAAGAACTCTGTAAATTATGATTATATCAAGGGCGGACACAATCTTTGGCCACTGGCGCTGCGGTTTGCAAAGCGTGAATCTGAGGGTCCAAGCAGCTTTGACTACGTGACAAGAGCAAACCGTGGATTCGAGGCGTGTATTAACATATTGAAAATAATCAATAACTTCAAACATTTTTATGATAGAGCCTGCTTATAGTTCACTGGCATTTGAACATGCAAACATTTCAATATCCCACTCATTCACTGAATGCTCATATACAAACCCCTTGAGATTTGTTGCTTCTCTAGGTTCTACAGCCCAACTCCATTCATAATCAACTCTCCATATATTACTAGACTATCTGCAGCTTCGAACTCCATACTAATTATTTACACGCACTATTCACCAATGCCTAAGACGTAACGGTCCTAGCTAATCATCAAAATTCATGACACACTCACACAGTGCTGAAGATACTTCCTTCATCAAGCTTCCAATTAGTGATCCACCAACCCCACATAGGTACTTCTTCATGTCACACGAAAAAGAGGTGATATGTACGTCACTAGATATTTCCTGGTAGCACTACATTAACCCCAGCTTTAAGTGGCATCGCAACACGACGCGACAAAGACGAGCCTTATAAGCTCATACAGTGAGGAGATATTATCGTTGGGGGTAGAGCAACTAAATTTTTGGTATATGCCAAAGAAAATGGGAGAATTATCCACGTCTAGCACAATATTGTAAACGGATACAACTATGAGAAATGCTACAGGCAGATATATGATCAGATTCAGAAGGACGTGTTTGAACACATTCATTCGATCATGGCGTTCAGTCCGGACTTCTAAGCTCAAGTTCTACCCCCAGCAACTATACGTCCTCTTGGTGGATGTTTGCTGCTAGGTAGTAGCACGATAGAGATCTTTATATATCGGTACTATTGTTATCTTTCTATGTTTAGGTGTAGTATATTTCTGTAAGACCAAAAAGAACTGGTACCAATCCTTGGTAGAATTTGCGAATTGTCGTAGCTTTTATCCTCACCTTTTCACCATTGTGAGCACAAAGGTACCACAAGTACTACAAATTGAGTAGCAGTCATACTTGCGTCTGATGATATGAAGACTCATAGCATAGCTGCGAATAAGTAACGATGCAACTCACATTGTCATTATCTACGACCTATATACTGTTGATTCCTAAGACTCACATTATTTAAGATCATGAATCATAGCTTCTAAAGAAGGGTATAAAATATACTGTTGCACTTGACTTCTTTTGTTCTTCTTCACCACACACCCAAATACACCTTTTTCCAATTTGAACATTACAACGAAACATCGATTTCAGTTAAAGATGAATGCCCTCAAACAACTGACCGGATCTGATTTCGAATTTACCAAGGAAGATATCAGCAATTACAACTATGCCTTGCCTGTCGATGCAAACAGAGATCGCCACCTCAGGGAATATAGCAATAAACAACTCGCCTCTCTACAGACTTGTCTTGAAGGTAAAGCCTGTTCTCTATCCATTATCCTCCCATCTTCGGTACATAGACCATTAACCATAACTCTAGAGCTACTCATTAAAAGAAGCACTTCCTGCGATCTGAACTTCAAGTTCAATATCCGTCACCATGAGATGGAGGACTTGGTTATAAAAGACGGAAGAATTGTCAAAGGCGAGTTTGAAGTCTGGGTATACTGGAAAAATGCTAATATAGCCGGTGACGGATTCCACCGCCTGGCTGATGGTCGGGGGAAGAGTTTGATCAGCGCATATGCGTCCGCATTTGAGAGTTGTAAATGTGTTATATATCATCTTAAAATCGGCGGGAAGGTACGTGATCCAGATAACGACATAGAGGACGGTGCCAGAGCATACTCTTCTCTATAAATAGGGGGAGTAATATGCAAATGCACTGGCTAATGGGAAGAGCATTGTGGGGAATGCGTGGCTTCGAGGCGGAGGCGAGCGATACAATGAGATGGATTACTGGACGAATATATTGACAGATAAATGGATAGATAGGTAGATAGATAGACAGACCCTCGCTTCTCTTCTTCTCTAAACTTCCACTTCCTTTCTTGACTTGATCATCATAACAAATCCACTCTAACAATCAAAAGATGAACTAGTTCCGGTTCCAGAAGAAGCCTACTCCTAAAGAGGGCAAAACATTTGCTAATCTGAGCTCAAGCACTCCAAGAGATCCCATAAAGAAATTTCTTGATCGTCTCAAAAAGACTCCATTGCAACCTGGCTCTACTGAGAAAGACATATAATGTCGCAATTTCAAGTCATACTCCCGGAAAGATAAATTACTCCTGCGTGGTAAGAATATTGCGGAATGCCATGAAAATATGCGAGGTAGCGTCTCCTGGCTCTTGATTTTTCCCTGTGATGGAATATTTCACTTTTCACATGGTTCCAGAAGGGCCAGTGGCGATTTTAGCAGGAGAGGAAACATATACGGACTTTTTCAGGATTGGTATTTGGCATCGACGGGATGACGAACCGGCAAGTAGCCTCCATTATCGTACAGCGGTACGTTAGTCAGCTAGAGAACAGCACATAAAACGGCGGCTTTGATTCTTTTGACGCTTTAGAGCCAATTCTTGGTCACATGGAGGAAGACCGTCCTCAATTCCAGGCTCGGGCTCTATTCCAAAACTCACGCCTCCATCCAACAACCCACCCGACGAGTCCACCCCTACAGAGCAAGAATCCGACCCCGTCATCTCCGTGGATATGATACAGATCAATAAGGGCGCCTGAGGTACCATATCCTCTACTTTCTTCCCCCCTCCAAACATCGCGGTACTTCACAAATATACCAAGAGTTTGCGCTTGAAAGCAATGATGATACAGCAATCATACACTGTCGAGAGCAAGCCCAATCGACTCGAGAAACACCAAAGCATCAGATTCAAGGCGCATGTGTAGAATAATGATAACGCGCATGGGAATGGTGAGCTGAAGCTTTTGTCCAGTGGGAAGGGGGACGAGTTGAGCGCGGAGCATGGTTCATCGCTTACGGATGGTAAACAGGCTTTGGGTAGATTAAAAGTAGAGATGATAAATCTGGTGGATGGGAGATATTGAAGGATACCCAAAGAGGAGAAATGAGAAATATGTAGGGGAATTCTTGGGAGAGTAGAGGAAAGGAGACACGACATAGAGGGAGCACGATTCGAGAATGAGGGCGATATAATTAGGAAGGGATATGAATGGATGGATGACCGGCCAGGTAGAAAGAAAAATACCTATGTAGAATGTTTTACAAATCTTATTTCCCAAGCCCACAAGACAAGAAAGACTAAAAGAAAATCATTAACCCATAACCCGTACCAGTCAGCCCTATATATCCCTCACCCAACCCAACCTCAAAACCCCCCAACCCCCTCATCCTCATCCGTCGAATTATCATAGCTCCGATCTGTGAAATCCTCACCCCCCACAATCCCCGCCAACGCCCTCAACTCTGCCGCCTCAACCGCCTTGCCGAGCCCGATCGACAACTGCTCATCGCCCTCGAGCCAGAGGTAGTTCCAAGAGTATCCAATGTCCTCGAGGACATGCGGCTCGTCCGCTGGGCCGACGTGACATCTTACTTTGCGGAACTCAACGGCGATGACAGAAGCATTGTCGTTGTCGTTGGCGGTGTCGTCGAGATCCGCACCTGAGTCGCGGCGGGGGTGGATGGGTAGACGGAGCTTGGGACCCGCACTAGCCTCGGTTATGGAACCATCCTTTAGGGCGACACGTTTGTATACGGGGTTCTTGAGTTTTTGGATGCCGGCGATGTAGTAGAGAGGTTGGTTGGTTTGGGATGTTTGTTGGAAGAATTGTTGTGCGGATTTGTCAGTGGCGAGGGTGTCGAAGGCTTTAGATGTGTTTTGAAGGGAGATGTGTTCGGCTTGCTCGGACTGGACGAGGAGGAGGTTTTCGTGTGAGTGTGTGGAATGAGGAGATACGCTGGAGATGAATCGGCCCTCGTCGTCTTGCAAGAACACGTCTTTGTATAAGGAGTGCTTTTTTGATTGTGTGGGAGCTGGTGTAGACGTGTTGAATGAAGTAGAGGATGGGTTGAGAGGATCAACAACAAGTTGACCGAGTGCTATAGAGCTGGAAGCCAGCGAAGTTGGAAGAAGCACGAGACCAGGCATAGTGAAAATATGGACGTGAGTTTAGTGGTAGAATGGGGTGACTGAGTGTAAATAAAGAGGAGAAAGAAGGGGATCTTAAAGAGAAGATATACCTACCATCATCAACTACGGGAAGCCTATTGTGGCCGAGCTTCAGGCAGGTGGGAGAGAACAACACAGCAGCCAGTCGGTTGCCGTCTGTCTATGCAGCGGTATCTCCCATACGTCTACACTGTTTGGCGCTCAGATCATAGTCAGGCCAGGAAGTAAATAACGCGCCAATCGATCCGGTGCGCATATGGGGAACGAACCATACTAACTTGGCTCTACTGACATATGCACCAAGTCTCCGAGAGAGCGTTTGACAGAATGGCTTACATCGGTTGACGGCGGGCGTGGCCAGGAATGGCCGCTCGTTGCGAGCTGTCTGGGAGAAGAGTGGCGGAGGCGGTCCCGACTCTTCCCGCCGTCACGAGCGGCGTTGCTTGATCGGGCAAAAGGAGATCTGGCGACTGGAATTGTTGACGATCGAGACGACGGGTTTCATTATCCCGTACGTCAATAGCTGTTCGCTACTGTATTCCGGGCGAACCCGTGGAGAATTTCGAAATTGACAGCTGTGTCTGTATTCTTAGCCATCTCTTCGACGGAGAGCTTCTCGAGGTGTAGTAACGATCTGGTTATAGAGGGCTGCGAAACATGACCACCCCGAAATCGTATCTCATTGTTGAAAGTCGCGCAACGAGGCGGTGAGTAATAGATACGGCATGCAAGTCTATTACTGCATCTTGATGGATGGGGAATTTCGAGGACTGCGAAGGTGGCGTTTGTGCGTGTGCGTGCCTGCGTGCCGAAAGTCGCGCAGGGAAAGTCAGCGCATCGCCTGATAATTTGGACCCGAGGAGAAAGTCACGTAAAACTTCAAGAAAAAGGTTTTCAGAAGTACAACATCATGAAATGAAATTCATGAGTGTGAAGAAGTTTTACAATCACATATGTATTGAGTGGAAGAGATGTTTTATGAAGACCTGCCCAGTTGGGTAAGAGCCAGCACGGACCAGAGAGGAACGAGTTCACGTGCTTTGTAGACATTGGAAATCGAAAATGAACAATCAAGATTGAACTAATCGTAGTAATATTCATTTTTGTCCTCATATCTCACCAGAATAGTACCCGATGGTGGCCAACAAAACGCCAGTACGAATGCATCTATCCATCGGAGTGCGCCAAAGAATATACTCGAAAGAACCGGTGACCCAGACACTGTTCAATCCCAATTCCAACGCGCGGCACCATCATACACGAAGTTCAAAACACTAATCAGTGCAATCTAACACAGATTTTCAACTTCAAGAACCAAATAGAGAAATTCACTCCCAATTTCAAAACCCAAACAAAGCAGAGTTACTCGGTGAGTAGCTCGAACCAATCTCTTAAAGGTTACCCCATAAATAGCTAAAATCCTTCAACTCTATACAATAAACTATCATATATCATAAATCAATACTACCCCCAATTTTCATACCTAAACTTCTACGAATGTAATCCATCCATGCATATCCAGTGGATCATCTAGCCGCGTGTACGCTGTTCTAGTACCTGCCCATATACCTCCCAAGGTCTATAACCATCGCCCATCCACGAAAAAACATCTCCAACACTCCGTCGACTGGCTGGCACAATCGTCACACCAACCTCATCCTCCGCCTATTTGCACATCCTACATGCCCACCAACCACAACCACGACCCTAACCCTAAGTACCGGTTTCCATCTCAACGACCCAACTGACCTCAATCCACGGACAGCAATCGCCCAGCACCGTTATTTCGATAGAAAGGTTTAAAGTCACACAAGAAACAGAAAGATAATAACGTAAGACATAGAATCGAGAGAACAGTACATCTTTGAACCTTCGTGGGCCGCATATTGCGTTTGCGCCAGAAAAAGCAAAGCAAATTCAGATTAGCGGGAAATGAGGAGATTTAAAAAAATAAAAATTCTAGCTGCTGTGAAAAGAAAAATTCTACTGTGCCGGGGTAGGAGGTGCCACCTCCGCTTCTAAGGTTTCTTAGGTTTGTGGCCGTAATTCCGGCTGGAAATGGAGATAGGTTTTTCAAGTAGGTTTTGTGGAGGGATTCGCTCATTTAGTTCCTGATAGGGGACACCAACCAACAACTCACCTATCCCATCCAACACAGAAGTCATCCAGTCTTTCCAAGAATGATTTCAAACTTTTAGTCTTTGGTTATAGTACAAAAATTGATATTAGTACGCTGTAAAAGCTTTGTTCATCGTGTTCCCCTCCCCTCAACCCTTCTGGTTCAGGCTCTGTGCCTGAACACCTCCGAATCTCTACACGCTTCTTCATCTGACTGGGTATTCCCATACTTGCGAGCATGTCTAGCCGGTACACTACGTGTCGTATTTTTTGAACTTCGTGCACTGAATTGGACTCAATGGCGAAGAAGCTTTAGGTCTGTACCTTTTCATGCGAATTGGTCCAGTCTCATCTGACCCAAACCATACCACCTAGTTTTCAACTTCCAATTGCCAGATATCAAAACTCCAATAGATCACATTCCAAAATCACATCCAAGACTGAACACTAGTTCATTCACGTTAAAGTGCTCAACAAACTAGAGTTTTTTCATAAGATTTTCAGAAAACGTATAAAATATAATTTTTGTAATAATCTCCCTCGCTCCACCTTTTTCGAAAATTTCACCATTACCCTTTGCCAATACGGACAAAAACGACAGAAGCAAGCGAGGAGGTATATCTCACACAGCACAGGAAAACGACGTTAGGGAAGCAAGAACAAAACAGGAGCGTAATGACTAGACAAGTGGGAAATTCGACACAAAGGAAAATATTCATTAGTCTTTCACGCATCACAACTGCATCTACCATCTTCGTGCTCCTCATTCACCGCTCTCGAGCCAATCATTCTCTGCTGCAAAACACGATGCAGTGATTCTTGATGCAGTGATTCCTGATAAATCCAGAAGATGCGGCTTTTGATTGTTCATACGCCTTCTGTACTTCGGTTTCTTGTACCTTTTCATTCCATCTTCATACCATCTTCATTCCACTTTTTCGCTCCACCTACTCCAGCCTTCAAGTTGTACTTAATACCTTGGTTGGTCCTTATCTGAAGGGTTGGAACACCGGAGCGATAGTTTTTCCTCTTCTTGTTCTTGTCGCGCCAGTGCGAGCCTGATTTTATTGGATTCTTCGAGCAGCATCAATTGTTGTTGATAATCGACCAGTGCATGGCCATAGCCAATGGGTTCATGTCGTTGAGCAGACGTTTCTTGACGCGGAAGCGCATGAGAAGGAATTCGTTCTTCGGACTTGTTAATGCTATCCTGGCCCTGGCTCATAATCGGCGGTGGACGAGAATATGGTTCCGAATTCGCGTCTACCCAGACCGGGGGTGGAGCTCCAGATCCACAAAATGTCATGCAGTATTTATTTGGCTGTCCGTAACCGAATGCCTGAGGCTTCGAGTCCTTATTTGGGATCTCGATCGGGAATTCTGACTGGAGTGGTGGTTTGCGTTCATTCAAACGTTTCAAAATCATAGCGGGCGATTCTGTTCTATTTATTTGGTCGTCCTTGCTCCCAAAACTCATCAAGTCTCTCTCTCCATAATCGTTGCGTGCATCATTTACCCGGAAAGGGTTTGTGGCATTCGATGGGCTTGGCCAAAAGGGAATCGAAACAGGACCTGGTTGGCAGTTACTGGGCAAATATACGGGCAATGCTGACTCTATGCTGGGTTTTGATGCGGCCACTGGTAGTTGAACGAGCGAATTTTCGCGATACGTCTGTCGGACTTGCCGCATTGGTGGGATCTTGTAGGTATCTGGGGTAAAATTGCTTTGCGTTGATTCGGTTCGGATTGGATTAGATTGATTTCGCGGAACTTCAGAGCCTGTAGCAAGGCCACTTGGACTACAATCTCCAGAAGGGGGCAGGACCAATTTGTTGGGCACAACTGCTGACATCAACGGAGGCGATGAGTGATTAGGGTTGTTTATCCTGTTGGGAATCATGGGCGGACTGGAAGAAGCAACTGCTTGAGACTGGGGCGGATAGTGACCAAACGAGATGTTGTCGAGTTCATGACATCGAAGATGATAGTTGGGCGTTGGTGGAGGTTGTACTTGTGGAGTTGCTGTTGATTCCAGCCAATTCGTTACGTTATCTCTCTGTCGGGTACTCCCTATACCAGCCCTCTGTTGGTGTGGCATTAAGTGAACACGAGGTATCGCTTGGCTTGACCTGCGTGATATGCCCTCTGATATATTCAGATTTTCCAAGTTACTTCTGAGTAATGAGAGTGAAGAGTCGGGGATGACTGGTCCAGCCTCCTTTTTGAACTGCATTTCCTGCGGTTCCATAGGGACAGGACTCGCTGTAAGGTTGCGTAAATTGGATTCATGAATCAGGTCACTTTTGTGTGGATGAGATCGAATTGAAGCGTCGATTAGTCCAGATTTGGACGCAGAACGCAAAGGTTCAATTCCCATTCTTTGGGTCCCGAAACCATCAAAAGTTGACTTCGGCAGGCCTTGTTCAGAAATAGAGAGATTCTGCCTCAATCGGCCCAGGGTTTGTACCAACACGGAACAATTCTTGCATACTGGCTTTTTTTCGTTCATGGAGCGACGCGATGAGTTGCCTCTTTCGCCCGGAATATTCATATAGGCGTGTTCCACTTCAGGAGAATCCCCTCCACATACAGGGATACGGGGTCTCCTTGCATGCGGCTTCGAGTCGGAGTTGGGGTTTGCGGTCTTTTGTGCCACTGGGTTGTCGATCGTGGAAGCCCGCTTGAAGTTTGTATATAGTGATGGGCCGTTGAATGGTTCAAAGTCGAAGGTCTTTCTATCCTTCTTTTCCGCAGGCAGAGTCTGAACTCTTGCGAGCGACACGTGTATTGGATCAGGAGAATCCCGCGCAATACCAGGCGCTTTCACCAACTTATCTCCCTCGATTGGCTTACACGATAATCTGGAATTTCGATCCACGGGTCCAAGATCTGCAGAACTCGAGACAAATGGCCATTGAGCATTTTGACTCCGAATAATCTCGAGCATTGCTTCACCCTTGGGGGCCGTCGTTAAATTCTCGTACCCTCTTGAGGTTATCAAAATATCATCTTCGATCCGAACACCTCCAACTGCAAGGTATTTCTGAACAACAGCCTTGTTAATATATTGTGAGTGGATTGGCGACGGGAGATAGAAATTATTCAGAAGAAAGGTCGAAAAGTATCTTGGTCAAAATTAGCACATATAAGGTCAGAAGTACCGCATTCACTGACATTCCAGGTTCCACTGTGACCACCATACCCTCTTCAAGATGCCCGCTCTGAGGATCAGTGGGAGCCATGCAGGATGTGGCATCATATACTGGAAGATGGAAACTCTCAGGATACAGCGATGGCGCCTGTTACTGATTAGTTGTAGTCATGGATTCCTAGAGCAGTGATATGTACCTTTTCGTACATGGGATTGCCCTTCATCATGCTCATTAAATCCGCCTGCCCAACATCGTGGACCTCTAATCCGACGTGGTGACCGAGACCATGCGGGAAAAACGCTCTTGAAGTACCTGCTTTGAATATTTCTTCCCTCGTTCCATTGTGCAGAATTCCTAGTTTCAGCAAGCCATCAATGGCGATCTGGTGCGCCAAGATATGGAGATCAAGATACCTGACACCTGGTGCAAGGCGTTCAATACATGTCTCCTGCATTCGCTGCACAAGACGATAAATTTCCTCTGCCTCTGAACTAGGCCACGAACCCGAAAGCGGAAAGGTTCTCGTAATGTCACTGGCATAGAGTTCATACTCACATCCCGCATCCAAACACATGAGTTGCCGATCACCAAAATCTTCATTATTCGCGGCATAGTGCAAAGTGCCAGCATTTGGACCTGACGCGGCGATGGGATCATATGCCTGCTCTTTTGCATGCTTTGATACGCACATATTGAGAAACAACCCCTCCACTTGCGCTTCGTTCTTGAATTCCTGGATGTGAGCAAGAACCTCCCTGTGCGCCAAGGAGCTGATATCGTTTGCTTTCTTGATGAGATTGATCTCGTGCTGATCCTTGACGACTCTTGCTAGGTTCATAGCGGGTTGCAAAGCCTTGGAATTAATAGGAACATGGAATTCCGAAAGACGCGGGCGCTGGGTAGGGTGCAAGATGTAGACGCTTCCCTGGCGATCCTCAGCCCATTCGGCGATGAAGGCTTCCAGTTCATCGACATAACGAACCTCGTCAATGTCGTATCTGTTCATTGCCTCGGCCTTCGTAGAGCCGCGTCCGTAGAAGAGAACTCTTCTTGGATCAATCTTTGGCAGGAAAAGAGTAAGAGCATCCTTGCGTATATTGTACACCAATAGGCAATCCGGCTCGTTACACCTTGTTTGGTCAGCACTTACACAAGCATAACCCCCGCTCAAGAGAAAACCAACCCGCTGAGATAGTAGAAATAACGTTTCTGTCGAAATTTAACGGGCATATCGCTATCTTCAATGTTCCGATTCGAAGCTCCTGGAAGGTAGATCAACCCAGCCTCAGCACCCAGCTTCTCCTGAACCCGGCGGGCATGCTGTTTCGCTGCGCACCATCATCAGAATCCAGCTTTGCCATGGGAAAGAATCGAATACTCACCCGGATACTTGTCAAGCGGCGACGCAGCCTCTAGGTGCATCCAGTAACAACCCTTCCGTTCGCATTCCAGCCGCTCGGACAGCGTGTGCGCGTCGAGGGCATGAACATTCTGCTGCAGTACATCCTTGTCCTGGGTTCTTTCCATGGTCTCAACACAGGAATGTCAACAAATACAACCGTCTCTTTGACAAAACGCAAACCCCAAACGAGAACAAGACGGGAAAAGAGAAGAAGAATTGAATGCAACGATGTCCTGATGTCTTCACGGCGCAGCGCTCGATTGAAGAGATGTAGCCTGGGCGGCGGCCTGGTGACCGGTCAATCAAGAACAGCCGTGATATTAGTGGGGGCCCAAGCCCAGGCTGGACGCTGTTGCCGCCAAGCACTTAAGTAGGTTCCACACCGGTCAACCTGAACAGTGCATGTGCCTGGAGAAGCGAGAAGTCATTCAAATGGTGAGAGGTTTCGACCTGTTGAACGATGACAATCTGAACCCGGTTCGCGCAAGAGGATCCGCGTCTCAGCAGGTCATCAAGGCGGCCCTATCCTGCATTCCGCTTCCGGGGCTGGTGAGTATTGACCGCCTGCTTGGAATAAGCAATACAACACACGGCGGAACAGGGTGGACGTGTGTTGACCGAGATGCGGTCACTGGGCTCGTGGCGGCTGAGGAGAGCAGGAGAGAGAAACGAGAGAAGCGAGAGAAGCGAGCGCAATGAGCGATCAGAAGAGGGCGTAGTCTCTGAGTGGTGATTACGACAGAGGTACTGAGGTAGTCAGGTAAGTGGTGGGTGTCGAGTGGTGAGAGGTGGCGAGGGAGAATGAGGTTGGTTCTGCACTGTTGGGGGTGTGCATGGGAGAGAAGAAGAGTGGATGGAATGGAGAGAGAAAAACAGGAAACCAAGGAGGGAAGAAGATTGTCGTCTTGACGTGTTGACGTGTTGACGTGGTGGGTTAGTCAGGCTGTGGTTCCAAGAAGGGAGGTTGCGATCAAACCAAACCATTCAACCATCACGGACTCCCTCATTCGGCCTCCGCACGTCCAACCTTGAAGTTCGACCCCAACACTCGGATTCTCCAGTCGTCTACCCCGCCCACTCTGCTCTGTACGCCCTGCACTCTCCTGCATCTACTGCATCCTCCACTCTGCACTCCTCAGCCATACATCCATGATCCACCTCACTTCTTCAGGCATCATCTTCCGAACAAAACTACAAAAGAAGTCCTCCTGACCGCCTCGCTCCTTCGCCCAACTCCCTGGAGAACAAAATCTACGTCCTCCAGCTCCACCCTCTTCCTCGCACGACCACCCCTTCAAGGCCGTAATATGTAGCTATCTCTAACTTCGCAGTTTTGGTGCAACTCAATTCCCACGACATCTCCCCTCACCCTCCCAAGACGCTGCCACGGTACTCTATCCCTTCGTGCCACATGCGCGCCACGAGCCAGCGGACTTCTAAAGGGCTTGAAGCATGTTTCGGGCGCATGGATCGGCTCTGTTACAATTCAGCCACCGCGCCAATCACCCGCAGTCTACAGTGGAAAGAATCAGAAAACCGGTGAAGCTGAAAAGCTGACGAGATCTCCATAGGTCGGGATCCCCAACCCAATCGTCATCCTCCACCCCATCAACCCGCCCGCAGAGTCATTTGCACAGCGCTATAAATGTTGATGTTGCTATATAGACTCTGTCATCACCGGAAAAATTGCAAATGGTGACTATTTGCTTGTTGCATCCGGACTCGGTGTCGTCCTCGGGCCTAGTAGCCTTTGTTGGCACCATGTCCAGCGCCCTGTTGCACCTCCATTGGGCCCCCATCGAGGACGGATATCGCCTGTACAACCAATGTATTACAGCAAGCATGTACTACCAAACAGTGAAGCACCACAGATACAACCACGCGTCAAACTCAAACATACCGTACGTAGTCGAATGGGGGCAAGACAACACATGAACAATTGTGGAGTTGCAGAAGATGGCCAGTCCCTGCGCCGCCCCTCTCTCGCCTCACGTTTCAGCCCCAGCTCCCAGCCTTCACTTTTTCGCCTTGTCAGAAAACTGGATTTTCCTCCGACACAAAGTTCGACACAAAAGTTCGACACAATATAATGCTCAACGCACTATTTCCCATAGATTTTGAACAAATCGGGTATACTCAGTTCATGTATTTTCATTTGTTACTGGGTCTAATATCTCCAGTAGAACAACTGTAGATGGCGACAAATTATCCGTATTTCTCCACATTGAACATTTCCCCATTAAAGGGGTTCTAATAGAATGGAAGTCAAAGATCATTATATTTGCTACTCAACACCTTGCCGTTTATTTCCATTAATTCCGTATATGAATGAACGCAATCACATATGCGCTGCTACACCTTCACGCAGTCGACAAAAGTCCTTATCCGCATAAATTTGAACTTCCTTCTTCTCAATCCTAGAAAAGACAACAAAAAGATAGTAAAAAAAAAGAATGAACCCCATAGTTTATTCTCTCAATGACTTGTTTCGTTCGTTATGTCGAATACGTCAAATTCCATACTATAAAATAATTCCATCCAATATCAAATATCCAGGCAGGCACTTCAGCACACAAATATTACCGTCACTCCTACTCTCCTCTAAAAATTTCACCGACTTAGAGCAACCCACTGCACAATCCAAACCGATTTTGAAACACAATAAACCAGTATATCAGAGATACCGATTTAATGACCGCAAATTTCACTTCGGTCTGTCTTCGATGCAACCAATTCGATGCTAGGAACTAGAATTCTTTTCTGATACTGAGATTTCGAGATCTTCCCACCAAAACTTGATACTTTACGTAAAAAAATACAAAGCGAGAAATATATCTCTAGATGGCCAGTCGACTACGTTTCGAAAACAGTTTTGTAGACTGGAACACTCTGCCCTGAATCAATCTACCCATACCAGATCTTCTTCTCGTGCCACCATTCAGTAACATGATTTAGATAAACATGTAAGGATACAGTATCTAGAACAACACAGCGCAAATAAAGAGAAGAAAGGTAAACATAACAACATCACCTGAAGTACAATATTTCCCGCAAACAAAACGAAAGCATACAAAATAAATAAAACATTACTGTCCCAATGACAACAGCTCAAAAATAATCGAAAAAGGATATCTCTAATACAACAAAAAAACAAAAGCAGTTTAACATTTCAACTCTAGTATTTATGTGTGTCCGCTCTGAATCCACCATTCGAAAAAAAACTACCACATATTTCTATCCCAACCCCTCTCGACCAACTCTCACCCCCTTCTACACCTCAGAGACTCCGAAAACTAAGTCAAAAAATAGACGGATATTTAAAACAACTCCAGTCATCTCAAATCTCCGAAACAGTACCACACATGTGGGGGAAAAAAAAAGACCTGAGCAAACACTCCTCATGCAACATCTTCCGAGAAAAACACAGCAGGACCATCAGAATATCACTCCCCACACTCAAACATACTGCATGCTATCTTCTCGAGAACTATGTCCTTTGAACGAATCTCTATCACAGATTCTGACACTCGAGCTACCATGCCATACTACAGAGTTCTGTTCTAATCAGCATGTCAGAAAGTCCATTCGTGATAATGTATGCCTACCGTATTCCACAGCTTGGGGGAAGAATCTTCTCAGTGATACGACGTCCCGCTCACTATTGGTGTATTGGAGCTGTTGATAGCGCAGAGATTGGGTTCTTTGCTCTTAAGCTATAGATGTGGAAGTAAGAAAGGGCCTGTCTATGTATAGCATGCTGTTCTGTTCTGTTCTGCACTGGACTGCATTGCACCGCAATATATGTAGTCGTAATAGGAGAACCTTCCTAGATATAAGAATGGTAATGTGTTCACAAGAGCATTTTTACTGCTCCCTGGTGATTTCTACGCATCTTGCCCATGTCTAAGTAGCTATTCAACCCACCCCCCCCGCCCCCAATCGACTTACTACTCTGCGATACTGCCGTTTCCATTTTGTGTCTTATTCGACACCTATTCTTACTTGATTTCAGCAGACATGGTGTGACTTCATTTGGTTTTGGAGATTGGAATTTCATGCTACGCTTTAGCTAGATACGCCTGGATATATGGATGTTATTAAAACGTTGCTTATAGCTATTATTCTCTTCTGTTTTTATAAATTCTTTTGAGCGTCAAGTGTACTCGGGTTCGGGTGCGGGTGCAGAGATGATAGCTAGCTATCTCGTGAAACAGAAAATCCTACCAAAAACCATACACTCCTACTATCCAAAATCCCGAGAGATGAATCAACAACCATGCAGCAGCAAATAGGAAAACAAAAAACATGACTCAATATCTGTTCTTCTATCGCTTTCTGTTTTGTTTTCATGTGAAAGATGGGAGCTGGTCGAGATGATTCATGTGAAATGCAATAGGGATGCGATAGATTGAATCAGTAGGAAAATGATTCAGAGAAATAAGCAAATGAATGACGTTTGTACATTGTACAGGACTAATGGTAAGTAATTACGGTTTCAAAAACCAGGAACAGGTTTAGGGGATTTAGAGCTTGTTGACTGTGTTATTGCTGAACAGCAGAGTTGTTCGAGCAAAGCGTGTGAAGGATGTATGCTGGAGTAAAAGGTCGTCAGGTGAGGGTTCAGAGAAAAACCAAAACGGTAAAACGATGGTAAAAACTCCATCCCGTGATGAAACCATTTATCAAGACGAAAACTGCATTACGAACTACCATTCCTACTGACTAACAAGGATAACACACTACACATTAACCCATCTATCCATCTACGCCATGGACTCTCTCCCTTCACTATATCAACCAATCATAAATCTAAGGAGTGTATCAAAGCCAATCCCAATTCCATTCTCATTCCATATCACGTCTAAAGGAGCGTTCATCTCATATCCCATAGTATACTCCAAACCCTTCCAATCCACCGTCATCAAAATTCGTAAACTTTTCCAATCCATCAAGGAACGTCGCGAAGAGCATTACAAGGAAATAAACAATATACAATCAACTGAAAAGCACCAGAGAGGGGCCATTTGTCCATCTAAGCCAAGAAGACGAAGGCCAGAGCGCCAGCGACGAGAGCGAGCATGGGTTTCTTGGCGTCGGCGGCACCGGGAAATTGGAGGGGGCCGGTCGTCTGGGCTGGTGGTGATGGGGGTGTGGAAGTTGTAGAAGTGGGTTTGGGAGGCGCGGGGGTGGTGACGGGAGGAGGGGGAGGAGGGAGAGTTGTGACGGGGGGTTTGGGGGGAGGACTGTGGGAAGTGATGAAGGTAGAGTTGGGGTAAGATGGAGGAGGAGTCTTCGTGGTCTTTGGTGGGGGAGGGGGAGGGGGAGTGCTGGTCGAGTTGTGGTAGACCGGAGGCTGAGGGGTATGTTAGCGAGAATCCTATTTTGATAGTGATCTGGTTAACTTACAGGGGAGGGGGATGAGGAGTCTTGGTCGTCTTCGGGGGTGGTGGCGGAGGAGGAGTCGAGGTCTCGCAAGGAGTGGTCGACGGCGGTGGTGGTGGAGGCGTCTTGGTGGTAGTGGGATAAGGTGGGGGGGGTGTCTTGGTGGTGGTAGGATACGGAGGGGGGGGCGTCTTGGTGGTAGTAGGATACGGAGGGGGGGGCGTCTTGGTGGAAGTGGGATAAGGAGGCCAGACCTTAGAGCTAGTGCTCGAAGGAGGGCTGCCAGTTCCGTACGGGGGGTACCCGTAGTTGCCTGCGGTAGCAACACCCATGAGGGTGAGGAGAACGAATGAGTACTTCATTTTGATTCAGTTCAGTCGGAACGATTGAGTGGGACTGAAGAGAAGGGGAGCGAATGAGTTGCTGTTATAACGAAGGAAACAACAGTAACCGTAGCGAGCGAGTTACTCTTGTTACAGATAGTTGTGTGAGGCTGGCAAGCGTTCAGTGAATACGACCGGTAAGGGCAGAACGAGGGCAAGCCTATCTTCATATACATCTCGAGGAGGGTGGCTAGCTAGTGCATCCCCTCTCCAACCATCTCCGTGTCTGGTTCGACCATGGTCTTGCAGTGGTCAACGGCAGGGTCACATACGCCAAGCATAAAGCTGCAAGCTCCGAAAGACCCTGTCCCTCCGTATCAGCGACGAGTTGTTAACATTGGACAGAACTAGACTGCCACATGGATCCAGCGAGCGGAAGATCATGGGAGTGGAGTGGAAATCGATAAGAAAGTGAACTGGGGTGCCTGTGACCTGCATGGGCTTGCCGGGATGTAAGCAGTTGGACGCCGGCCTCCCTCCTGCACGCCAGCCTTCGATGGAAGACGAGAGAATAAGTGACTAGCTTATCGTAGTAATTGTGCAAAGGTACCTGTTCACACTGCGAAAGTTATGCAACAACGAAAGTTGATAGTTCTCCCGAGAAGAGCGCCGGAATACCTTCACGCATCAGTTGGCAGTTCTAAAGTCGCCGAGTCACCGCGCTTGGGACTATCTCATTCGTGATAGGGATCCACTTCCTTAATGGGACGCTGGCCAGTCACGCAATTCCCGTATCCAGCCTTTGGACTTTTCGCGAGGCTGGAATACTTTCGTCCTGTACGATGATGTAAAATGCCCAACTACCGTCAGGTCTCAGCGGAACGACAGGGCCTAAAAAGCTTGAGCGCCGTTTCCCCGACCTAAAATAGTACGACGAAGATCGTGAGTCGTGGGTCGAGTGGATTCTCAACGAACACCACCACCTGCTCTTTCAGGACGTGCGCATCGTAGAGCGTTCCAGCAATGATTCTTTGCTTGATACGGTCATGCTCTCATGTTATCATTGCACTCGATGCGAATCGTCCGGCAGCTTTCCGAACAAAAAGGCTGATCCGCTGTGCAATCTATATCTGTGCACAGCGTACATAATGTAGTAATTCGGCGGAGCTTGGTTGCTGATGCGACGGCGGGGTACAAGAGCAAAACCAACGACGCCATTCACCTGCGCCGTGCGGAGCAAAGTGTACAAAGGTACTTGTAGCCTTGCAAGGCGTCGGAAGCCATTGTCTCTTTGGAGAAATAGGACTCGTGCCATTCGAGCGGTCTTATCGAAGAGCCGGGGGCTTGCAGCGGCGAGGCTGGTTGGAGGATCAGAGGTCGCTACAAAACGCCAACTTGCTCAGAACGTTCGCTTGTGATCGACCGCCTAGTTCCGGTTCAATACCACTCTATCAACTCCAAAACGTCTCCAGACTTTTTGGAACGCAAGATACACAGAATCGAGTCCTCGGAAGTCTCACAGGCACGGACGCACTGGAATTAAGCTCTCAAGAGCCCTCTGCTGAACATGTGGGTTCCTTTCGCGTTCCTGCAGCGGCTGCACAGCGGTGCGAGAGTGGAGAGCTGCGCTGCTGGAGAACTGGAGATCTTTGCGACGGAAGGTCGCCAGCTCGTAAGATAGGTTCTGACTGAGCAACGCTTGTCCTTAGCGCATTGCTTCTTCTTTGTTCCTTGCACCATCCAGCAGCAGTAGATCCGATGAGATGAAAGCGTCAGGTCCCAACAAGCAGAGCCCGATCGGACAGACCTTTCGTGCATGAGTGGAGGGGGAAAACAATGGCCAGTGTGCATCCCAACTGTTCTCGAGACTGTGTCTGGACTCACGTTACCCTCAGGATGGGTACATGGTCTACCGTGGCGGGATAGAGCGTAGCGGGGTGATTGTTTTGGGATGGGATTATCTCGTTGGTGAATTGCCAACAACCTGATTCGCGGGGCCAGTTTATTGCCCGTTGCTTGGGCGATATCGCTACCCATGCATGGCAGGCCATGACGTCCCAGATAATGCCGCTCCGGCTTGCGGCGGGCGCTGACGGACTGGGCTGACTGACTGACTGACTGACCGGCATTGCTGTTGCCCTGTCACCACTATGCCAACGTCGTGACAACAGCTCGGTGCCGCAATCTAAAGTTTGCTGCTGATGGGTTCGAGGCGCCTGTCTTGAAGCAGGAAGCAGGTTTTGGCAGGTGAAGTGTGAAGTCATTGGCGCAATCAAATATTGAGACGTGCCGCATTCGTATAGGCCTTGGTGGGCCGTTATCGATAGCTCTTCCTGGTTGCATATCTGCATGCACCGAGGAGGTGTGGATGTGTACCCTTGACCGCCAACCACCAGTTGTGAATTTTCCGACTCCATGATTGTCAGCCTTTTCCAGTCAACTTTTCCCGACAGTGTCAACGCAATTATTGATATTCTTTGCGATATAGGACCAAGTCAGCGCGCTCTGCTCTGCGTCGAGTTCAATCATCGTCCCCGTCGCTATCAGTGCCGCTGTCCCATCCCTCATCGTATTCCTCCGCAATGACCTGCAATCCGTTGCAAAGAGCTTCCTTTTCCTCGATGCCGCCCAAACGCCGCACTATATATTCCACAGCTCGGACCTCCGCAGCAACAGCGGAACTGGTTGTGAGTCCAGTGTGCACAGCCAATTTTTGGCCGCTTCCTGAGCCAAGTTTGAAGATGGATGGATAGCTATCAAGTACTGGGAAGAGCAGCGGCGCGTTATACCTGGTGAGTAAGCGTTAGCAGAGACCATGGAGTTTTCAATAGCTTCAGCACGGAAAACGCTCTTTGTGGCGTGGCGGCTCGTATTTTGGCAGTCATGCGACAAATAGAAGCTAGGCGTAGCGTATTCCTGTCCATATATGGGCAAACAACACACAACACAACATTTACGCCCAGCAAAGATGTGATGTAACGTGGTGGGACATACCTCTGCATGGCAGGTCCTTCATTGAACCTATCATGAGGATCACGCTGGTCTGCATCCTCCAGGTCCCAGTTTCCACGTGCCGTTTCCACTCGACCGAAAATATGTTCCTTCTTGCGAGGTCCTACCCGTGAGACTCGGTAATCTTTTGTAAAAACGTCAATATCGAAAGAACGCAGGTCGTCGCCTTCTTCGTCCTCTCCATATACGGTCGAGGCAGTTTTATCTGGCTGTCGCGAATCAGAGGCAGATCTGGACGCGAGGACATCAGGATCCGCAAGACTCAGTCCCAATTTCGCTATTCTGCGCTTTCCTGTGCTGTTGATTGCTTCTTCCATATCTTGAAGAGTTCCTCGACCACGCTCCGAAGAACGCAAGCGAGAGGGAATTGTGACGCTCTCCAATGCCACAGCCTGCATAGCGCCAACATGCCACGGAGAAGTTGGTTCGAATGCGAGGTACGACGGCCTCTGAAACGGTGTGTTAGTTATTGGAACGTAGACTGAGGCCTGCTCAGCAAAGATGTTTAGGCACCGCGCTGCATTTGCCAGTTGCTGTAGTCTCTTTTCCTACACCACGATCAGTTATGATTTCAATTCTGTGCCAAAACAACTTACCCGTGATATAGTAGTGTTTGCACCCTGATCGCCAACACCCCATGTCCAAATACTCTTCTTACCCAGCTCGTCCCGCAATCTTTCCATCCATCCACACGCCCAGCCTCCCCATGCCCCATCCACGCCGGTGAAGACTTGAACGCCCTGCAAGCCGTCACATTCTTCAATGAATGGCCGGAGATCTCGGTCAACCAGATCATCTTCTCGCTCTAATTTCTCGAAGAGATCTAGGCCGACATCAAAGCTCTCGAATGGATTAAGGGTATCATTCACAGTAAACTCGGATAATTGATGTATTGATCTGGGGTGGTAAAATAGTCGAGTGTAATCGGACCAATAATGAATACTTGATGATTTGAGTTGCGGCGTTGGGAGGTTCGCCGATAGGTTGATTTGATATGGGTTCTCAGGTATCGGCTCCGAGCGTTGTATTATTGGCTTTGTTGGCCTTTAAGGGTCAGTAGGGTTGGTTTTTCCTGAGGAGAATAACTTGACTGATAATGTACTTACCATGCTCCAGATATCTCTTGATTCACCTCATCCTCGGTTTCATACAGAGCGCTGATTTTTCTCATGCTGCCGAAGCCTCCTTTCAGGTCATATATGAGTGTTCGGGGAGTATATGTGTCGGACCCATCAGGGGCGATTCCTGGGCGGAATAGGATATCATGGTTGACTGGCGATTCAGGTTCAGGCGGGTAGGTGAAGTATGATTCCTTTGACAGTTAGATGTGGATGTCTGCGGGAAGATGCCGTCTGATGCTCATGGTCGTGGAGTAGTCAGATGCGGCAGTGGCGATGATCAATAACGACGAGGAACATGAATGAAAGGATGGACATTGTCAGGCTGTCCTCCTTATTCACTCCGCCGATCAAGGAGTATGCAAAATTGGATTGAGATAGGCGACCTTGTACTCACCTGGGTGTTCCAGAAATGAGTACCGAGATAGTTGCTCTGCTGACCGAACTGTAACGTCACGATCTCGTGCATCGCGAGATGAACAGATGGCAAATTTGACTAAGAGGCACGAAGCAATTAGTAGCAAAGTTGTTGTAAAGATGTAGGTATAGCAACAGGTGGTGAGTCGAGGAAGGTAATCGAGAGGGAGAAAATGGTGCAAGATGATTGGATAGTGGGGTAAACAGAAAGTGGGATTTCAATGTTCGAAAGCTTAGCCCCGCCCGCACGTGAGAGCGCGCCTCATCATGAAAAAAGACGCGCCGTTTGATGAAATAGAGAGCTTGTTCACGAGGAAGTATAGATGTGATGAGCCAAGTTTTTGGCATTCTTATTTTGATAAACTATCAAGGGCTCAGCCCATCAACTGCAGCTGATCTGTTGGCGGCCATCTCGTCTGTGCAAAACTTAAGCACCGCTTGATGCTCTGGAGATATTTGCGCGTGCTCTCATCGCTCATGATATGCGCAGAGTTCTTGTCGCTTTCGTGCAGCTTCTCCCGCGCACTACGTTCATGAATACCCACCATGGTGACACCAATAGGCCACGCTGCCTTACCAATGCTGAGTCTAAGATAACCATCATTGGCATCTACATACCGCCGTTCCTGTGCCGCATGCACAATCTCAACTACTGGATCTAGAATTCCATCATCTAGGTCAAATTTCTCCATCTTCTTGAACAGCGGGCGCATGTTCTCTCTCGCCTGGACCATGGCAGCATACGCTTGCTTGCCTTGATAGCTGTTCTTGACATCGTCTGATCGGCGGGCTAGTGTGATATCCCATTCCTTGAGCACCATTGTGAAGTAGCTGGCCAATTGCCGGAACACGAACTGCCGCCCCTCCTTTTCTTTCGGCACCTTAAGCTGCACTTTCATGTCCTTCTCGGGTACCAGTTGCAGTGTCGTAGGGATAGGCCCATCAGTTGTGATGGCTGCTAGATTGTCGGCGCCGATGCGTTTCTTGTATCGTTTTAACTTCAGCTTGTGTGTCTCTCCAAATAATTGTATTGGTTCGTCCAATACGCGCAACTTTTGTACTAGCTCCTCCTCGGGAATATCCTCGTCTTCTGGCACAGATGCATCTTCCTTCTCCTTCTCCCCTTTCGCTGGCAATTCCGGAAGGCCAAGTCTCTTCCTCCTCCGCCTCTCTTCCTCCTCTTCCTCTTGCTCTCGCCTCCGCTTGCTTTCCTCCGCGAGTCGTCTTCTCTTCTCTCTTCGTTCGGTCTCCTTTGCTGCCTCGTCTTCCTCAGCTTTCCGCTTTTTGGCGAGCCGCTGCTGACGCGCGTCTTCGGCAGCCTTCTGTTCGGCTATGTATGCAGCTTGTCGTTGTGCCTCGACTTCGGAACGCTTCAGGTATTTCTTGTCTTCGGAATCTGTGGATGTGGTGGTTTTGCCCTTATTGATTTGGGCTGCCATTAATTTCGCGAAGTCCATGGTGAAGTTAATGAGGATATGATGACTAGTTGGCTAGCTTGTGTATCTTGGTTCAGGAAGAAGAGAATCCGAAGTTAGGGAGTCGCATTTGACATGCCAAGCCTTCTCTAGTCACGCTAGCCCGGATGAGCACAGGCGCCATCTGGCGGAACGCAGCAGGAGCTCCCGTAGCTTCCCTCCGCCGATGCTGCTCCATTCTCATTGTTATGGTTGAAACATCCTCAGAAACCTCATCACAAAGTTTAAACAAACTTCGACGCCGTTGGTTGATCTGAGCATCTTGTTTATTCTTCCCAACTTATACATATTCACATCTTTCTTCCCAGACATCAAAAATGTCAGGCAGAGATCCTACAAAGGAAATTGACCGTCAGACGACGGCACCCTTCCTTCTGCGATTGTTCTACAAGAAAGGGGCTTATCACAAGTGAGTCATTGCGATGACATTGCCTTTTTCTGTTACAATTGCTAGCTTTCTTTGCTCTTCGATTTCAGCTAATTTTCATCTTCCAGTCTCGACGACTTCACGAGCCCGCGCCTCCCCCCTCACCTCCAAATCTACACCTGGGAAACTTGTACCCTCTCCGAGCTCACGCAACTGTTTCTTACCGCCTTGCCATCTCTGCTTCCGACCCCCTTCACCGGCTCTCGAATTGTCTTTCAATTAGTCTTCCCTGACCTCAAAGCTTCCTCGCCACGCTACATATCTCGCGAATTGGGCAACATCATTGTCGGCGCCGTGGGATACAATGCTGAAGACAAGGATGTCGAAATGCAAGAAGACGAAGACGAGGTCACGAACGTTAAGCTTGCTCTAAAGCAGTTGGACGGGGAATTAAACAAAGCACTTCGTGATGCTAAGTTTGTTACTGGCGATTATGTTACTGCTGCTGTCTTCCCTCCGCACTCTGATGGAACTGTTCCCGATGCTCCACCACCACCAAGACCCATGGGAAGAGGCCCTCCGCCGAGAGATGGCTATGGCGGGCGAGGAGGAAGAGAGAACGGGTTCGGTGGACGTGGTGAATTTGGTTATGGAGGACGTGGAAGAGGGGGACATCGCTTTGAAGAGAGACGTGGCAGCGGTGGAGGTGTTCCTAGTGGTGAATGGAGACGGGGAGATGTTCCTCCCGAGCGAGACAACCACTGGCGAGGTGGAAGTGGAGGTGGGAGTCGTGGTCCGCGACTCCGCGGTGGAAGGTGGTGATACGATGAACCATTAACTTATCTCCACATCGGAAGTCTCACCATGCTGACATCAAAATTCGTAGTGGAAATGAGGGCGATGTCAAAAATGGGGATTGTCATCCAATCTCTAGTGGGGACAACGAGGCCGAAAACCTAGAACCCAGCCATTATGTTCCGAGTTAGAGTCTCGAAACACAGACACAAGCCCCTCGAGAACTTGTCGAATCCCATGCTATAACGGTAGAGGAACCAAGCCGGAGAAGGAATCGTGAAAGCCCAGAAGTAGGGAATATGGAAAAGAGGCGGCGGATATTCGAGGACACAAATGAACCAAGGCCAGGAGGAGAAGGCCCACACTCCCCAGGTGATATGTCAACTCCAAACAAACACCCCTCTTACTCAAATCAAATCGATCAAAGTTTTGGATATCCCTTGTCTCCTGGTCAACACTCTCATCATGGATTGCGCATCTCTAATGGCAGTTATATCCAATCGCACCGTTACGGCCAGAATCTACCACCCCAAATTTCGGCCCCAACTCATTCTAGCGATCAGCCGTCATCTTCCTGCAGCATCATTAACCAACCTGATGCACCACAGACTCTCGAAACACGACCCAATCCCTCTCGTCACCATCCAGTCCAATCTCAAAGCTCTCCAAACCCTACGCTTTCTGTCCCCGAAGACCTCCGCCCAGCACCCAGTTTACCTACGTGGCAACCATTTCCCTCTAATCAAGCAGGCCAGGCCCGAACCTTCATTCGACCTCTAGACCCGCGTCTCCCACGACAATCCTTCAGTCAAACCGTTGATCCCCGATTGCCGATACAAATGCCACCTATGACTGATTCACGTTACGGTGCGCAGAGAGCAATTCTTCCACAACCTCCACCTATCAACATTCCACACACCATTCAACCGATTTCACATAATCCATCACTTCTACCTATGACCAGTTCACATACTAGTCATCGAACGGTCAATCACCCTATATCCGTTGAAGGGGACACATTCAGCAGAACGACCACAACAATAACAACTTTTACTACTACAACCACATTCCCTTCCAGCTCTCTCGTCGATTACAATAACGATCACGAGCCTCTGACCGGCGAGGACTTTATGCGATTGATCAGAAGCAACGAACCGATCAATCATCAGGAATTGTTTGCGCGGATTTTGGCACAGATTAGACGACAGATGCGAGAAAGTAGAGAAGCATGAAGGGGGGAACCGAGTAGGAGGAATGGGTTTAATGGATGAGGGGCGTTGTTGGCGGGGGAGGGATGGTGAATTGGAGATTGATCGGTAGGAATAGGAATTGTTTTTATTTGTTATCATTAAGGGAATTCGGAATGGAGACTTTAATTGAACAGGAGGTCAGATTCGGGGGATGAAAATCGTTAGTCGCATTGGCGACTGGAGGACTTCTCGAGCATATTGTTTCGCTTCCAGCGTAGTTAACTCCAATTTTACGTGTTCATCGTTCTTTGGGCATTCAAGTATTCACATCAAACTATATCTCATCGCATCCCGTTCTTAATGACATGTGCAATCAATTAAAAATTGAAACGGAAATGGAAATGTTAATATGCATTACGATTCTTTGATCATATAACACCTTTACCTAATTCAACGAAGATCTTGAATCCCCATCCTATCCCAGTGAAGGAATGACCACCCTATTCTATTCTAATCTTAAACCCCCTCTTTGAGCCCTAATCCATCCACCCTCTCCATTTCCCTCTCCCTTTCTTTTTATCTTTCCCTTTTCTTCCCCATACCCTTATCCTCCCCCACTCCAACCCCACTCCTCCTCGCCCCAACAACCGCACTTAAACATCTCCCCACAGCCTCCAAATCCCCCAAAAGCGTCACATGACCTCGATCCGAACTCACAATTCCACCCCTCACAACACTATATCCCTGCGGGACCATAGCGGCCCGTGCAAGCACGACACCATCTCCGCTCGCGAACGCGAGTTCGTCGTAGACGTCGGCGCGCTTGATCGCCTCACGAGACTCCACTTTGGCGCCGTAGACTGTGGGAACGGATTTGCCGTATATGAGGGCGATAGGAGGGTACACGTTTGCGGATGTGTGTTCGGGCCTGTGGGCAAGGGCGAGCTTGAAGGCTTTTGTTTCGGCGAGTGTCCGGGTCAGGTAGGCTATTGCGGCATCTTTGGGGATGGTGACGGCGGTCGCTGGGTTCGATTGGCTAGCGGGGAAGTCCTGGCCGCCTGCTGCTTTGTGGGAAGAGTTGCCCATCTGGGGTGTTACGCCTGTGGTTTGCGCTCCGCCTTCAGCTATCTTATCTGTGGCGTTTTGGGCGACGTCTGTGGCGGCTTGGGCTGGATTAGATGGGGTGCTAGAGGGAGAAGACGAGAGGAGGTTGCTATTGCTGTTATTGGCCGGACGGGACAAGCTGTATTTTCGAGTAGGGAGGCTGGGGAGTGCCTGCGACATAGCACTGAAGAGACGCTCGCTCATGGTACTTGGGGGAGCGTTGGGATGGGGCAGAGGTGCTTCGATGCAGGGAGAGAGACTGTGATCTTTCCATGTTTTGATGTCGAAGAAATCGACTGGATACTCCTCCTTCGTATGCTTGTTGATGAAACACTTGCCGTCTAATGGTAGGAGGGCGAACGAAGTGCGGATTGTGAAATTCACTTGCGCCGTGAGCACACGTGACGACAAGAGGACATCGTCGCCATTGCGCAACGGCCCAAGGATATTCACGCATCCTTGCGGCACACCCGCATACACGACCCCTGCGAAGAGTTCGGGATTGTGGTTAATCGCATGTCGCGTTATGAGGCCCCCTAGCGAATGTGCAAGGACAATAGCACCGCGTTTCTCAGGAGGTACTCCAGGCTGGTTGCATGGGAGTGCCTTGACGAATTCTGTCAATTTACGGCTGAGAATATGGGGCGACAGTCGCCAATCGTAGCCATAGTTGTGGATCCGGAGAGTGCCATTTCGTGCATTTTCTGAGTTCTTCAGACGCTTGAGCAGGCGCTTCGCGATGTCTACAGGTCCGATGTGGGTAAGCATACCGCCTGGGATAATTCTTTCATGCTCTGTTTCCTCGTCCTCGGGGTTCAAGCCCAACTGAAGATCAACCTTTCGAAGGTTTAGACCAACCTTGATTGGCACCCAAAGCTGTCTGTTTGGAGCCTCGGCTGAGCGAAGAATAGAACCACGATAACCGCCCAGAACGACCAGGTCACCAGTAAGTTCTTGCAGGGCCTTTGTGAAATATGGATGCGTTGAAGCTGCAGTCGAATTCATTCCTGCGATGCTGGAACTGGAATTCTTCGCGCGTGGCAATCGCAGATTGGAGGTATTCGCAAAGAAGCTGACTCTCTCTGGGCCGGTGGATAGACCTCCATGGCTTCCTTGAGCTGGTGGATCCTTGACCCCAAGATTGAAATTGGGCATTGTGGGAAGACTTGGAAGTTTGAAGTTTGTGTCCTGCCAGCTATCCTTGATGGCCTTGAGTCTGCTGTTGACTTGCTCCGAGATGTGCTCAAAACGCGTGTCGTCGCCCAGAGATGATGCAAAGGACCTAGTTCGATGGATCATGAGTGAGCCTTCGGAAGTTGATCTACGCAGTCGTGGAGTGGGTCGCCGCTGAAGAACGCCGCTAGGCGCATCTTGAGACATGACGTCCGGGCTCGGGCTTGAGATGGGTACGAATTGGCGCTGTGGAATTGGATCGGTAGATGAATGGCGGGGCTGCGACATACTTCTCGGTCTGCCTCGCACCTCCTCAACTCTTGACGTGCTACTACCATCTTGTTGGGGAAGGACATGGGATCCATAAGTGGCTCGCTTTTGCGGGATTCTTGCTGGAGACCCACCTCGTGTGTAATCTGACGGTGACACGGAAAATGATGGCAGGGTGAAGTTAAGGAAACTGGGGCTTTTTGGCATGGATGGTAGATTGAAAGACATGTACTTCTTAAACATGTCTCCAGCAGAACTCCCTGAGCTGGCTCGACGCCGTGACCCAGACTTGAAGCTGTCCCGAAGGACGGCTCTGTGATCGCCTTCCTGTATTGGTTTCTGGAACTGCTTCGGGCCTGCGCGCCATGGTGAAGGCATGCGGGTAGACGATTTTTTGCCATGTACGCGGACCGGATCTCGTGGTTGAGTCGGTGTTGGGACCTGGGATTCGTTGTCGTCGCTCTGACTATCGCTCAACGCGGGTGGTGGAGTTGTGCTTTGTTCTATTGTCTCGTCGAAAGACTGTTGCCAGCCCTCGAAGAGCGCCCCGCCATCCGCATCATCCAATGCAGCAGCCTTTTCTGCGGCCGGAGTCTTTGGGGAGGTCAATCGAGTCTGTTCCTGGCCAATACTAACTCCAATGGCCGATTGGACAGTCTCCAGCTGGAATTCTCTCTCATCCGGCGTCTCATCCTCGGAAGGGGTGAGGTCGGGGTCAACGATGGAAGCGAATTGGATGTCGGCGAGGGCGCTTTGGCGGTTGACTCGCCGCGTAGCGGTGGTTGTGTTGGTCCCTTCCATGGTGAATATGAATTATGGAGTGAAGTTGGTGTGGACAGGTGGTCTCAAGGCCTCGTAGGCCTGAGGGAAGAGGGAAAGCGTACTATCGCGGAGGGTGTGGCAGTGACCGTAGCCCAGTGCTTGATCCGGGCATTCCGTCAGCGAACGCTATAAGCTTGCCAGCGGCGTAATCCGACCCGGAAGAAGGCATTGTGAAAGCCGAAGTGAGGAAGACGATGATATGGATTGATCGACTTGAAGACAGCCTACGCGTCTTCGGAGTAATGAAATATGTCGTCAGCAAGACGCGGCGAGTGTTGCATTTCCAAGAAGTCGTGACTGAGCGTCAGCCACTGACGCCGCAGGGACGATGGCGCTAGGATCGCCAAGGTTTAGCGTCTGGGCATGATCGTTTGTTCCGAACGTTGCCAACACGATTGATTGACTTTGTGCGGAAACCTAGTTTTGTCGTTCCAACCGTGGAATTGTTCAATTATCGGGCATCGTGGTCAGCAGTACGAGATATGGCCGATCCCGGTGTATCAATTCGGGATTTAAACATGATGATTGTGGGCGGGGTACACCTGCATGCATAATTCCGGTGAGTATACCGACGTCTCCTGGTGAAAAGGACGCGCCATTCTTGGGGCGAAGTACCGAGATGGTAGATATTCCTTCTCGTGTTGCTATATATCACATGTATGCCACGGAATCTATTTCCCGGCTAATATGCAGCAATTGAAATCCATCGACGGTATTTCGCTGATCTTAGAGTCCGAAACCCTGGCTTTTCAGTAACTTGCTGCTATATACATATTCAATTCTAAAATCGGCCTTTCACAGGTAGAAAGAAAATCCAAAATTGACAATCCGAAATCCTCTTATTTTCAAACCAGCTACAAAGCAAGATAGGTCGAGATACAGTAACCCCAAACACGAACCAGAAAAGGGCAAAACATCTCAGACTCAACTCTAAATGGTTCATCTCAAGTCAATTCACACGTACCAAGAGCTATCTACAGTCCCCTGTGGATATCTCAAGTTTACTGCTTTAGACAAACACAAATTCCAATCTATTCCTCTCTCATCTCACATCTTCATTTCCGACGAATATCCTCCAGCCCGAACTCTTGAATGAAACAAAAGGCGTCGTACATAAATCAAAGTCCTACTCGTGTACTAATCCTTTACAATCATGTGGTTAGTCATACAAACATTGTCTCTACAGCTGTCAGTGAGCCCACAATACCTGACTTCCACACCTCAAACCTAAGACACAGTATTCTCACATTATCAACGTAATCCCCATAATCCACCTCTCCTCTCTTACAGACCTCCGTCAACCAGAATCGTACTTTCAAGCCCTAGGAACCCACAAAGCATAGCGATAAGAATACTATACGTCTCCCCTCCCCTCCTGTACCCATACCCCGAAGCCCTGATATGCAAAACTGTGTACCACGAATTGAAGCTGCGGCATAGAGGTAGGATTTTGAGAAAATTAAGTCAACATCTGATAACTCAAGTAACATGGATATAGAAAGTAACGCCTCATCTTTAGCTTTTTGATATGTGATTCTAGTCTTCCGTTTCCACCATCATGTATTAAATCCGATGGCTAGACTGGGGTACAGCACATACAACATGCTATGAAACCTAACTGGAAGCACGTGAAAGCGCATCAAACCACCTAGTAGACCCATATACTCAACCCTCTGCCTCATATCTACCATAATCATCCAGCCTCCTCAACTCTATTAATCTCCAAGATACAAAACCTCCCAGAACAATCTATACCACCCGAACGATAGATATTGCCAAAGCATACATATCACGACTATGCTGTTCATTCCAAGCCATTTAGTCCGCACTTCACTACCTCTTGTACATTAATATCAAAATCATGCCTTGGGTGCTGATCACATCTATCACCCACGACCGAGATATTTCTAGACTCTACAATATACCTCGTAATTCATTCCCTTGCAATATCTATGTTCGCAGCGGAAAACTCTCAGATTTGTTTAGAACAGAAACATTGTTCGCGATAAATATACACCTCATTACTTCTAAACAAATACCACACATTGTATATACCTTCCATAGCAGTATATACACAACACATACACAATGCCCCACTCTCTATCCACCACACCCTATACCTACTCCTCCCTCTCTAAAATCTAAGTATATAAACCCCACACCCAACACCCCACCCATCTCTCCACCCCCTCAAACCCCAACCAACTCCCTCACATAACTCCAAAACACCCACAACAACCCCAAGCTCTCCCCCACAAAAATGCCCTCCACAATCTCCCAACCCCACCCCAAGCGCCCCCAACAAACCTCAAACATCCCCCACCTAGAACTCATGGCCGAATCCTGGAGCAAAAACCCCTCCTCCCCTTCTCCCTCTCAATCCCCACCTTCACTCTTCTCGCCATCCCCATCTCCCCCCCTCCTCAACCTCCGAACACGTAAAATCCCAAACTACACCCCCGGCCACAGACTAGGCCAAACTCCCAACCCGAGCTCATACTACATTCCTACCGAGGAGAATTATGATTCGGATGAGTCTGGTTCGCCTTGGCCCACGCCTGGGCCTGGGCACAGTTACAGGCCAGCTCTGTATCGATTTAGGGCTTTAGTGTCGCGTGTGATTTTGGGTGGTGTTGATGGTGACGATAAGCAGAAGGACGTTGATCTAGAGAAAGGTGAGACTGCTGAGCAGTTCCTCGCTGCCACGCGGCGTGCGCCCCGTTCTCCTTAGCGTTAGAATCACTCAGGGGGTGTAAGCATGGTGACGGTGAGGGGGCGGGAATCCGGAGAGATGGGCGTAGTTTGTATATGGAGACGAATGTGTGTGTAAAACCTTAGGTAAGTGTGGCACAGTTTATTTGAGATAGCTAACGAAGTTTCTTGTTGTCAATCTTACCATATCATGTCTTGAATGGACTAATGTCTTGTTTCAAACCTTCACTTATGCTTTCTCATTAGTAAAACCAGTCAAGCGTATTCAATGTATTGTAAAGTTACTGTTCTTGGCATTCCAAGCTGTGCCTCTCAACTAATATCTACATGTGTTGGTATTAAAAGCATCCACTGCTCTGCATCCTATGATCCACATCCAGTCTTTCCACCTGTCAATCCTATTCCCCTGCCCCTTGGTCAGAGCCCTAACACTAACGCATTTCTTCTGGTGCCACTTGGTCGCTTGTACGATCGACTTTCCCTCTATTCCATCTCTTGCCATCATTTCTGAACGGATCGCGAAACACGATAGCCCCTCTAGATGGACTGTTGCTAACATACTCAGTCTGGAAATTCCGACTCGCCCAGGGCCCAGATTGTATCGTTTGGCCCGCACCGCCCTTCTCTTCAAATGTTGCCTGACTAGAGGCTTTTCCTCCTACAAATTCTACATCCGAAATACCGGGTGTCGTGGATGCGTTGCGAGAGATGAAGCTTATCAGTGAGGTGAGCCTCTCCGGTTGCGAGTGGTCATTCGAAGTGTTGCAAAGACAATCTAGGAACGAGTCTTCCTCTGGCTGCAGTGCAGGCATATACGAACGATCCGAGGAACTATCCGTCATATTTTTCCCCATCCCCAAGCTCAGTAGTTGTGCAGAAGCATACGGCAGGCAGATCCCGGTCCTGCGATCAGTGATGAGCGGGCTTAGAGTTATTGGGCTACATGGACGTATTAATATTGGGCTGTTACAAGGCTTCATGGTGCCTTCCGATGAGGATGAACGCAATGGATGTGGGCAGCTCGTTGCTTTCGCTGACAGTGTGCCCATCGATACCGAACGGACCATTTTATGCGAGAAATAGTCAACGGAATTCGAGATACCGGCAACAGAATCGCCGGTACCATCAAAAATCTTTGCTAATGGGTTTCCGGTCTTGTGAAGATTGGATGCGAACACAGATTTTCTGCCGTCCTTTCCTCTGGTATCCGGAAAACTTGGTTTGCGATTTTTAATTTCGCCACTTTTCCTCCCACCTAACGATTTTCCGAAGTTCTGACTCTCTCCTGTGGAATGTGAAGATGGTTGTGTGGCAGGATCAGGCATCACATCGACTCGAGGGGACAGTTTAGCACTTAATGTCGGAGTTACTGTAGGAGCCAATATCGGACTGGAAAGATCGTGAACCTCGTCGAGAAAATCTATGGACTGCGTATCATGGTCGATCCACGGTACAACTTCGCGTATGTTCTCTAGTCGTGGAGTATGTACGGTCCCATTACTCGGGTCTAAGCTTACGCGATCTATTGAGACAGAATCTTGCCAACTATTGAATGGAAAGCCCGAGGGATCCGTTTTGGTCAAGCTTTTCGGACTTGTACCCTTGGAACTGATTCGTGAAGGGCCCTTTTCATCCAAGAAGAAGCGTGTCGGCGTTGAGAGAGGCGATGTTGCAGGGTGACTGGGAGTAGGCGGACGTGCCTTGAACGCAGACGTTTGCCATTTGGACGTAGGGGTTTGCCCCTTAAATATAGACAAACGTCCTTTGAATGTAGTGCGTCGAGACGCATGCGGAGAGATACTGGGCGCCTCGAACCGGGAGGATATTGGTTGTATAATTGGTGGGCCGGCCTTAGGTGCCTGAGATCCAAGTTCTGCAGGGTGTTTCAAACCCAAGCGGTGGCTACGTTTCAGTCGTTTATATTCAATATAGTCATCGACTTCGATCGCTGTCGGATGTCTCATGACTTCTTTCATAGGGGTGACATCGATGCGTTCGAAATTGACTTCGTAGACAATGTCTCCGAGTTGGGCTTCTCTACTGAGCGGAAGAGTTTTGCTTCTCTTTGCTGGACGAATAGCCCAACCCGTAACTTTATATCTGGAAATGGTAAACATGATTTGTCTGGTGTAAAGTGACAACACACATACAGTCCTTCATAACGAACACCCACTCTGGGACCCCAGACACTGTTGAGACTATGGCTGCGAAGAATACGAACGGGTGTTCGACCGCGTGCTGTAGCGGCAGTGAGCCGATATCGCCCCTTATCCGTTGGTTTGCAGCGATAAATAATTTCTGATTCCGAAATGGCATCAACTTCGCTAGATTCAAGTAACAACACAGCGTATGCGGCATTCTTGTCGAAACATACACCACCGTCAGTTGTCTCGAGGTCGATGATGCCGGCGTGATGCGCAAAGAGAGGGTTGATCCACCAACTAAAATAAACCCATGATTAGCAAAATGATGTTGAAAATGAGCAGAAACGTTTCCAGCCAATGAGCTTACGCTCCAGGGGCAAAGCCCAAATCACCAGTCCTGCGCGAACTCGCCGGATCGATATTTTCTGGACATGTATTTTTCCATCGTTCAAGGAGTGACTTATAGAAAATGTGTTAGCACTACTCAGGTCGTGTGATATTCAGTGTAGGTTCGAATGTTACAGCAGCTTACCCCTCTCGTATACTCATGTGCATTAGCAATGCCCTCAAGCCTGCCACCTCTACCGTACATGAACGGGCGAAGTTCTTGAAGGCTGCCAAACTTGGCGTTCCACACGGAGATGATCCTATCGCAGTCGTCTATTAACTTTCCTGGCCATCTAGTTGCAACGCCAGCGACTTCCATGATCGCGCGATGAATACCGGTGGCGCGCAAATCGAGACCTGTGATGGTTTCTGAAAGTCGGAGGGCTTGGAACACTTCGTGAAGTGTGAGTACATCGTCTGATCGCAACTTGTCTGGCCCATCGCGGGCGACAAGAATATCGAGATCATCTCGAATCCACGAGGAGATCTGCCTCAGCCGTGTACGGGAGAGGTCGACTCCCGAAGACGAGCTGGGGAACATGTCGTCTAGCGTAAATGTAGCCTTGGAATTGGAGAGGGGATGAGAGGTGAGGAGAGATTGAATAGTGAGCCAGAGGGACCGGGAGTGAAAAGAGACGTTACGAGCAGGGGACACGTAACTATATGCTTATGATAGACATGGCAGGAGCGGAGATGGTCCTTTGATCATGGAAGGAGCCCTCTCGCAGTCTTCTCGCAGTCTTCTCGCAGCCTTCTCGCAGTCTTTCTCGCAACCATCCCTAGTCAACACAACACAGTCTCCCAAAGACGTTGAGAACTACCTAGCTAAACAACTATACCGGATCCCTCATTAGAACAATTTGACTCATCCAGAGATGTAGAGATTCCACTAATCGATAGTCTCATCAACTGCAAAAGATAATCAAATTACGGGGAAAATTCATGTTTCGTTACATACATGGAGACCAAACAGCTACCAAAGTATTCATATAGAAAGAGGGTTATCATACTGCTACCAACACATGTTAAATGTTATCCAACATCACTCCCGGCCGCCAACTCTCCTCTCGAAATCGTCCGTAAGGCGAGATGCATCCACAATCTCGACTCCTTTACCAAGGCCCACGATGTCAGTGTTCTCATACCACCGACCCCCGTGTAGATGGCTGTGTTCAGATTTGGAGTTGGTAGCAGGGCCCTCGTCGTCGGTATCAACCAGTCCGCCCAGGCCGGTACCATCGCCGCCAACGACGACGACTGTCTGGCCAACCCAGCGTTTAATATCTTCAACGTTGGTGCCCTTGGGACCGCTCAGAGCATCGACAATGTAAACGAGATCGGGGGAGATGTGCTTGAGCATGTGGACATGGCCGTTAGGGGTGGTGAATGGCATGACCATAGCGGGGTTCTCGACCAGACGGAGAGCTCGGGCATGAAGAGTGTTCCAGAGGACATTGTCGGAGCTTCGTGCCGAGAGGGCAGGGGTGTAGATGGTGTGGTCTTCGGGCTGGGGGTCAATGGATTTGAGCTCTTCGCCAGGCGTGTGTGCAGGAGTAGAGATGGCCGAGTAAGAGGATCCAAGTGAGGCAGTACCGACGCGTGAGGCAGGTCGCGATCGCAATGAAGGGGAGTAGATGAGAACAAAGAGCTTGGTTCGGTTGAAGTCGGTGTCGGGGAGATAGGACAAAATGGTCTGGAGATGGTCAGAAACAGATATTATGCGGTAGATCGAATTGTCACTACTTACAGCATTCTCAGTACGATATGAGCCGTCGTCGTCATGGTGGTCCATCAATGATTCTGCAGACACGACCAGGGCGACAGTCTTTCTTCGTCCACCAGTGTTCGAGGGGCCGCTGCGCACCGAGGCAGCGAACGACCTGGCTTGGCTATCTACGGCGGTTGCGCTCTGGGAAGACTGAGCCTCGACGTTGCCCTTCAAGCGAGCCTCCTCAGACCAGCGGCTATGGTCGCCAAAGTCGTCCTTGTTATCCTCCTCGCGGATTGAGGCCAGCATTGCACCGGCTGCAGCCCCTGCGGCGGTCACGCCGGCCACTGTCCTCTTGCTCACGGTTTCTAGGACTTGCTGCGGGCTTGGTGTGCGCCGTATGACGCCCTGGACGCGTTGGAAAAGGCCTTCTTCGTGCACAACGCCCTGCGACATGCTGTCGCGAGAGTCGCGCGGTGCGCCTGTCCCTCCAGGGCCTGCGGGGACCCCGGGCATGCGTCCGTCCTCCCCATAACTCAGATCTGCGTCGTCGGAGGAGTCGTCATCTTCGCGGCGTTCGCTCCAGACCCAGGCGACGACACCGGCGGTCGCAACGGTGACGGTGAAGATTAGGGGCACCCAGTAGCCGAAGGTGGTGCGGCGGCTGGAGTTCTGGCGGCGATCGTAGCGGTCGTAGGAGAAGGACATGATCGGGGGGTTCAGCGCATGTTCCGGTCGGTCATGTGAGCGTGGATTGTGTTATCGTGGTGCTGGAGATTGTGGTGAGTGTTGGTGGTGAGGTTCAGGTGAGGTGTGGATGAGCAGAGCTTTGGTGTTGTTGTTGTTCCCCCCCGTCCAAGCATGTCCAGCTGGTGGCTGGGGAAGCTATGATAATCCCTGGCCCACCTGCATGTGCTGCCGAGGGCCATTCGCAGCCGCATGTCCTGCAGTTTACCAAGGTAAAGAGAGATGGATCTCGTGAGTACAGTTGGTTCTGGTTCTTGCTTGAATTCAATTCAGTGTTTTACATTGGTTTTTGCATAGTTGTATCATAGTTTAGAGGTTCAATTGAGTCTGTAGTTCTCTGCGCGTTCCTTTGGCCGCCAGTCCCTGCCTTGGCATACTTCCAGCCTGGGAGCACAGTGATGTTGGTCCGTGCGCAGTTTACTCCGCCAAAGAGTCATCACCACCAAAAAGTTCGGAGGGGCATCTTTCGTGAACAAACACTTCCCCTCTCAACCTCTCAACCTCTCAAACAACCTCCCCCCACAACTACGTCGCCACACTCTTGATCCCGACTCCATCTCGTTGTACTCAGACCCTACTCATAGCTTCTAGGAAACCAAGCCACCCATTGACCTCCATATCCCCCACCACACCGGCACCATGCCGCACGCAACCCTTCCACCCCCAGGCTTCCAGGCCGTCATTCTCTGCGGTCCTGGAGCTTCCTTCACCACTTTCACATCCACTCCTCAGGACATACCTAAGGCTCTCCTCCCGATCGCAAACAGGCCAATGGTCTGGTATCCACTGGATTGGTGCTACCGCATGGGCATCACCGACATCACGGTCATCACCCCTCCCGAATCTCTCGACGCTATAAAGACGGCCATGTCGCAAAACCCGCACCTCACGTCGCTTCCGAACCCGAAACCAGATCTCATTGCCCCCGCAGATCTTCACCACGACTCGGGTACCGGTGAGCTTTTCAGACTTCCAGAAGTGCGAGATGCGATAAAGGGCGATTTTTTGGTCCTGCCGTGCGACATCGTCTGCGAGTTGGACGGCACATCGTTGATTGATGCCTGGCTGGTTGAAGAAGCTGGTCTTGGAGGAGCAAGCGGCGGCTTCACCGATGCAGGCCTGCAAACTCTGGACGTAGGCGGCGAGAACATTGGTAGAAGAGGAGGACTAGGTGTATGGTATCAGACCAAGGGGGAAGGGAGCAAGAAAGGAGCCGAAACAGACTTCATCGCTACTACTCCCCTCCCGAACGGCATCGTACCTCCACAGACGGAATCGTTACGCCGCAACATCTCAAACGTCGTGTATGCTGCGCCGACAGACACACTGAAAGACATCACTGAAGACAACAAGGGCCTTCCTATTCGCCACTCTCTGCTACGGCACCACGCTCGTGTTCGCATGCTAACCACACACCGCGACGCCCATATCTACCTCTTTCCCTACTGGATCATGGACATGCTCCAAAGGAACGACCGCTTCGAGAGCGTTAGTGAAGACGTTCTAGGCTGGTGGGCCAAAGCCGGCTGGCAAGAAGGCCTCGGCGACAAGCTAGGACTACGCGATATCTTCTTTGGCGAACAAGCCAGTGACAGCGATGGCGAAGGCAAACTCGAAAACTCCCAATTCGTAGAAGAAGCCATCGACGTGTCCAAACTCAGCACCACCTGGGTCAACTGCGACAACCACAACAACCATCCCAAAACCACCCCACTCGCCTCCCGCGTACAAAATTCAAACATCCCCGAAGCCGCCAAATCCATAACGCCAAGACAGAAACTCAACGTCCCACCTCTCCTAGCATACATCCAGCCCTCCGACCCATCCCAACCGCTAATCCGCCGCGTCGACACCGCCGCCCTCCTCCTCAGCGTCTCCCTCCGCCTCGCCAAAATCCCCTCCCTCGAAGAAAGCGGCACCACAAAGGACGACGCCTCGCCCTTCGCTCACCCCTCCAAAATCGCCCACTCCTCCTTAATCCCGCGACGCAGCCGCGTCGAGCCCGAAACCTGCCTCGTCGCCGAGAACGTCATCGTCGAAGAGAAAACCAATGTCAAAGAATGCGTGATCGGCCCCAACTGCAAGATCGGCGAAGGCGCTCGCCTACTCCGATGTCTGTTAATGGATGCCGTGGAGATCGGTCCGAACGTGCAGCTTACTGATTGTATTCTGGGACGCAGGTGTAAAATTGAGGGGGGCGATTATAAGAGTGAGGAGAGGACGCATTTGAGGGATTGTGAGGTGCAGGATGGGCAGGTGGTGGAGTGGGGGACGGAGATCAAGGGGGAGAGGATTATGCGGTTTGATATGGGGAGTGAGGAGGGTGGGGATGGGTTTGGGGATGCGGGTGGGTTTGAGGATGATGAAGGGGGTTTTGTTTAGGGAGTATTATCAGGTGGGGGTAAGGGGGGGAAAGGGCATGAGATCGCCGTGTGGAGCGGCGTATGCGTCTGCGTTGGGAATTGGATTGGATGTGTGGCTTGGGACTAGACAGAGGTATATTTAGCAAGCTGAGGAACAGAAGACTGCTTTCTGTGTTGCGATCATGTAGCATAATCCAGAGGACATGGAACGAGACGAAGAACAATGACGGAACAATACCGTCTACACTTTATACCCGGGTAATGAGAAAATTTTATCAAATGAAACAAAGTTCAAAATTAATATGAACGGAAAGCCTCATCGAAAAATGAAATGTGGGTATGTTGTATGGATATTAAAGACTATTGGAATATATCGAGATGAGTTGAAGATAGTGTCACAGAATGAGAGGAAAGAAGAGGAGAGGTCCAGTTGTGAAACGTGGAGAAAAGGTAGATCTATCAAGAGTAAAAGGTGGAAATAAATAATATGAAGTAGGGAATGGGGAGTAGATAGTAGAAAGTATAGCGAGAAAACAAATATGCACGACGAAACAAAGCGGGAAGAAAAATGGCATAGGGTGCACCGAGCGTGAATTTATCTAGGTGACTTTATTCCTCGGCCTAGCTCCGACACAGAGTCGATCAGTGAGAACAGTGCGAATTCGCACAATTGCTCACGTCGTATTTCTCTTTCACGTTTGGGTTCCGGAGTCCCCGAGTCCTTGGCTGCTGTGAGACGCTGCAGTGGCTCTCCTTCTTTATTCGTCTCGGCAAGTCAGGAGGTGCGAGACGGAATTTGATCCATTCGATGCCCATCACGTGAGTTTTCGAGTGACATTGAAGGTATATGGCGTGAATTGAGTCTTGGTAGGTGAATAATGGAATTGGTTGATAGGGTCAAATTTCAATGATCTAGTATGTCATGCTTATCGTTATGATTCATGGTCCTTCATTTGGCACGAGGAGTGTGCCTATCTATGTAGCACTGCGTGCCGGATTGGGGATGTTCGATAAACTCGCACGGAATGGCATGAACAGAGAATCCGCGAAAAGAAAGGCTTTTGCCGAACTTGAAGAATACCCATGCTATGCTGCCATTAATCTTAGCTTTAAGCTGAGTTTATTCACTTGTAGTTAGTTTGTACCTAATATAGATACAGAAAGCAGAGAACACTGCCACGTTTCTCATTTGTATATATCTAGATAGCCGAGTCATTGTAATCAGGTCTTGTGAAGACTACGATAAGACGACGTCAAGGCAGCGAAGATGAACATGACAATATGGGCAGCCGCCTGACGAAAAAATATTTCCTTCTTTACTGCGTGATTGAATATATGGCTATTGCACCTAGTATGGAAATGAGTATATAAGCAGCAGCCATCCTTAAGGCAAGAGTGCCACGAAGCCACCTCTTGGACCAGTCCGTTCGAATAGCGTGCATAGGAGTTGCATGTCATTGCCATTTGCAGTTTCGAAAGGAAACAAAAGTCGAATAGCCAGAGGAGAAGTGCAGTGGCTATAGTACTCTTAAAAGCACCTGAGATGGCCTATCGTGAATTCTCAATCTCTGTAAGACGTCAAAAGTAGCACAGGATCCCTGGTGAAAACCCCTCTTACATGTGAGTTCTCGTTTCCCAAATGGAAAATCCTCTCTTAGCCTTGTAGCAAGGTTTCCCTTCAATAATATGCTCGTGGTACTTGCAGGGGTCATCTGAATTCAGCAATTCCACGGGCTTCTTTTTGGGATCATGGCTCATGAACGAAGGGAAAGCATCGACCAAATCTCTTAAGAATTGGGAAGGAAAAGAGGAACTGGATGATAATTTGAAACGCATATCAGACCAGGTGTTGAGGCATACGTCGAGGGCGAACTTCCGATGAGGCGAACCAATACAAGTCGCCGAATAGATGTATGCTGGCAAGTGAAAAGGATTATATCCACTCTCTCCCATGAGTCCTGGAAGTGCGTCCATCAAGGCATCTTGGAAATCCATAGCCTGGAGGAAATAGGCGGTCGAGTAACACTTGATCCAGCGCTCCCAAACTAAGCTAAACCTTGCTTGATCAACTCTTATGGGCAAAAGACCGTGGGACAGCCATTTTATGTATATCCTGACACTCTCGGGGTGCATATTAGTAAGTATGATGGTAGATTTGAGTGAGCATCCGTTTGAGGGCAATGCTATAGTTTGCTCGAAGAGGGTTGAGCTGCTTTGCAATAACTTGGCAGGGGCAGTGATTTCTTCCCCTTCACCGCCCACAATGAGGGTAACCACGTCCATATCGCTGCTTTGATATCAGCGATAGTGGAGAAACAACGTGGAGTCGACCTACCTAGGAGCATGGCCGACACGGTGGCAAAGCTTCTTCCGTACGGGAAATTCATAGGAGTCATCAATTAGCCGCTTGATGCCGTTCATTGTATGGGAAATGTAGTGAAAAATTGTGACAAAAGGAAAGGTGATTGTAGGAGATGAGAGTATTGTCTGGTGATAGACGACTGTAGGTACGATATAGTACCGGTGAACTTAGTGGCGAGGTAGTAAGGAGCGGTAGGCAAGAGGAAAGCTCTTGGGTTGGATCGAATTGGGGAGTGTCATTCTAATGAGGGAACAGGATGGGGGCTTGTAGGACACCGATGGGGAACAGGTACAGGCCATTTTACAATCCTCCATCTCTTGTTCCAAGGTGATATCTTGAATGAGATTGGCAAGTCGATGTTTGATTTATGTTATCTTAAAATTGATTTTCATAGTACTACACGAATCAGCGCCATCTCTTTGAAGGTGGGTTAGCAGAAGGTTATCCAACATTTAAGAAGGCAGAACTCACCTCCGACACGTTCTTGGCAAGTCTCGTATTCCGCAATCCTTTCTTCTCATCTGGTAAAGCCCACTTGTTCACACCCCACCACCACCTCCGTAATCTTGCTCCTACACTCTTTCCACTAAATTTGGATTCTCTATTTGAATGCCTCCAGCCACTGAGGATCAGTGTCCACAGTACGCCTTGGGCAAAGCACATCAGAACCTGAGATTGTCAGTGCCAATTTCATATCAATCTCTAGATAACCCACTTGGTCCCTGAATGTGATCCATGCTACGCCTTTCCAACTCTCCGCCTTCTCGATGCTTTTCAAGTAGCTTTGCTCGAAACGAAGATCGGGTAGAGGAGGCATTGTTGACCGTCTCGGTACTGGCCTCAGCACGCTGATTGGTATTTCATCTTCTGCAACGTCTGAAGAAGCATCGGGATCATGGTCTGAGTCGAGATGGACGGGCACCTTTTCCGAAGCGGCAGTCGACGGGTTTATATCGTGTCTCGGCGAGGGATTGCGGTTGATGGAGGCTGACTGGAGGATCGAGCCTATCTCGATAGGCGCATCGGATGCCATGGTGGAGGACGAGCAATCAACTATGTGTGCGCTATGCTGATGTTGAAGATGGACATAGAATGACGCCAATGATGGAGAACCGATGAACGTCGTCCTCAACCTTGGCAGCGGAGCGGGAACTTTGGGCGTGGCGTAGGCAGGGGTGCGGGCACTAGGTAGCCTCAGGCAGCGGAGGTGGGACCTAGGTCAATCCAGAAATCCACCCCGCGACATCGACACCTCCTTCCCAAACCCCCTATACCGTCCTCTTCACTCCATTTTTCTCGTAGAAGCCGTCAGAATGGGAAATCAGCCTTCAGCATTACTCGACAACATAGCCTCAGGCTCGAATTGTGAGTTGAAATCATTCCAGCACATGCTCGTGTGCATCGTGGGGCTGAGAACATGGTGCTGATGCTGTGAATAGTCGACCGAGATGAGGTGGACCGCCTTCGGAAGCGCTTCATGAAGCTAGATAAGGTGCGCATACTTTAATGCGACCATATGCGCGGCTTGGGATATCTCTGACACTCCGTGAAGGACAACTCTGGCACAATCGAGCGCGATGAATTCCTCGCCCTACCACAAATCTCCTCCAACCCGCTCGCAACGCGCATGATCGCCATCTTCGACGAAGACGGTGGTGGTGATGTGGACTTTCAGGAATTTGTCTCCGGCCTCTCAGCATTCAGCAGTAAGGGAAACAAGGAGGAGAAGTTGCGATTTGCCTTCCGGGTGTACGACATCGACCGCGATGGATATATCAGCAACGGAGAGCTCTTCATTGTGCTGAAGATGATGGTGGGAAGCAATTTGAAAGATCAACAGCTGCAGCAGGTATGATATCCACAATTGCGGACTTGACATGCGGCACAGTCGGAGAATAAGATGACATTAACGCTAATCCACACGGCAGATCGTCGACAAGACCATCATGGAGGCCGACCTGGACCGTGACGGCAAGATTAGCTTCGAAGAGTTCACCAAAATGGTGGAAAACACAGATGTTTCCATGAGCATGACTCTCGACCTGTTCTAATTATCGTCTCCTTTGACCGGCATCATTGGGATTTTGGCGAGGAGTTTTGGGGTTTATGGAAGGGTTCTGAAAGATACCGATATCCACCAATAAAGGATTTTCGATTCTCCAGTTCATTTTCAACAGGCTCGTATAATGCACGATGTGAAGCCGCGCAACTTTCACCTCTATATGAATCTCATCAAGCTTAGCAGAGCACGAGATTATCTCTTCGTCATTCCTATCGAACAAGTACGATGTGTGGCTTGAAGACTTGTTACCATTGCATCTTGCTCGAATGGTGTTCGCTACCCATCTTTTGGTTGGAGAGTTGAAGTGGTGACTAATGCAGTGCAATAAAGTGTAATTTTGCTGTTCTTTTGGGTTAATGAGCTAGTGGACAGCAGGTTATCTAATCTGGAACAGTCACCTCCACATTCGTAAGAGCTGCGATCTAGTAAGAGCATCCTCTGGGCCATCTTCATTCCGGAACGATGCAGCTGCATTTGTTACACAACATCTTGGTATCGCTTGCTTGACATTCCTAGGCGCTAGGCAACCCCCCTGAACCCTCACTACACCCCAGCTACCTTCTCTTATTTCTCACTTTTATACAAAGATAAATTGAATTGCACCGTTTTATGAACCGGAATCTATCGTCAACGGTCTGTGCTAAATGCTATCGACAAAATCATGCAACTTGGCTCTATAGTTGGTGTAGCTCCTCCGCGGAGGGTATGGTCCAGTCTCAGCTCAACGACATTACTTTTCTAGCCAACCCAACTCCTGACGACGAACTATTCACACCAAGGTGCAGAAGATGAAAACACTCCAAGAATCGAAGCCTAAGAAAATACTTAAACCTCTACCCTACATTCAACGCAAAATATTCGACCTGGACAGCGCTCTCCGGTTCAACTTTGTGACTAAATTGTGAGAAATATTGGGGTTTTGATGTGAGAGCCATCGGGTTAAATGCCATTTTCATCTGTCACAGGACACGGGATGTGAATTGCGCGTTCAGTCCAACGGAGTGGTTGGAGGAAAATGCGGAGAGTGTGAATTTGATTGGGCGGGCTTCGGATAATCATTATACGACTTAAGCGAATTCGCTGAGGTTGTTGAATGATATCTTCGGACTGAAGCAAAGATAGAAAGGAGGGTACATTGGTATGATGATAGTAGTATGATCATATTGGGGTAAGCAGTCTTCCAAATGGTGATCATTGTAGATAGAACGTGTGTGTCTTCATGTTGTTGCTTTGAGAAAGAGTCATTATGGAGCCTAACGATCAACATTTATTTCGCAATTATCTTAATAAAGGTAATTATTTTACAGGTTCAGAGCCAAAGACTACGACAACAGCGACATGGATCAATCTACAAGCGTATTGAGGTGATACAATGCCATTTACAGACTTTGATATTGAGAAAGTGAGATTCCGAGATCGGCCATTATTACCGAGGAACGTTAGCACGCGTCTGCCGCCCGCCTCTACTAATTGCGAAAACTGAAGCTTGGAAGAAAAGAGGATGCACTTTTGAAGAATCTGGCAAGAAGGTCTATAATATAATGCCAGTAACACAATTTGTCGTATCTGTTTCCGTGCTATCCTAGGTTCCACCCATGGACTTAGGGCAGCGCACGGCCCACCATCATGCCAGCTTGTGGACAACACTAGCGAGAACACATCTAGGAGGTACCTTTCAACCCTCCATTGAACTTCAGTCTTCACTTTAACAACCAATCTCTATGCCTCATTCTTTGATGAATTTTGCTACCTTGCAATTGTCCGGGGTTCTACGATCTCCATAGGCTGCACCTGATTAGGGTGGCTTATGTTCTATGTCGTAGTGTTACGAAAAGAACATGCCAAAATCGATAGACGGATGATATCATTTCACACTGCATATTCGTCTAACCTTCGCACATATACACCTCCAGCCGGGCAATTATGGTCACCAATGTCGGCTTCATGCAGTCGGTGCGATCGTTGCGCAAATTCAGCATCCACAGTATCCCCAAGTCGACAGTTTCAACTCAATTGTACATTCGCCATGCGTCTTCCTTGTCAAATATCAAACCTAAAGCATATCAGCAGTCGACTAAAGTAGCTCCCACCAAGTTTTCCGATCAAGAGATAGAAAGGCGGATTAGGACTGGTCTGGACAGCCAAGGGAATCCTACTTATATATTACAACCGAGCGACACCCAATATCTAACACTCAAGGACGGTCGTCATCTTTGTTATGCCGTGTTTGGGCGACAGATTCCGGGGGGAAAGGACGTGGTAATATGGCACGGCTTTCCTGGTACTCGTATGACCTGGTCTAGCCTCCATAAATTTGGCGAAAGGAATGGGATACGATTCATCGCCATCGACCAGCCTGGCATGGGTCGGTCAACCAACATTCATCGCCGCGACTATAACGTCTTAGACCATGCAAGAGATACAAACCAGTTGATAAATCATCTAGGCATCAAGCGGTTCTATGTCAGCGGAGTTAGTGGTGGCGCCGCGGCCGCTTTCGCTTGCGCATACTACTTTCAACATAGAGTGTACGTAGGTCCTAGCAAAAGTGACTGCTTGGACATTTACTGATTTCACTACTTTTAGGATCAGGACTGGTATCCTGTGCGGTGTGATGCCACCCGAGGCAGCCCATAGGGGACTCCGTTGGAATGTAAGGCGATTCGATCTGGTCTGTCAAATCGCTCCTTCGCTTGCTGCTTTTTGGGAAGACCGATATGAAAACAAAGATAAGAGAACACTCGTGGAACGGCGTCTAAAATCTGGCAAGATCAAAGCAACAGATGATGAATTTATCCAGGAATTTGAGGGGAATCGGCAACCCACTCGAGCTTACATAGAAGCGTATCGTAGGCATCTTGACCCCTGGGGATTCGACTTTCGAGAGATTCGGACAGATGTAATAATATACATGGGTAACAGAGACGAAAATACGCCGTTATCAGCTGCCGAATGGTGTCAAAGGCGGAACCCCGAATATATAAAGTTGCGATCATTTGCTGGCTTAAATCATCGCACTGTCCAGCGTTACGAATGGGACCTGTTGGATGAACTTTTGAATTGGACCAAAAAAAGAAAGCATCGCTAGTAAAAGAGATACAAGCCGGAGATAACTGTGAACAGCCACAGGGGATAGGAAATGGAAATCATCTGCTATGGGATGTTTTACTTGCGTCGTCTGATATTCGCCATTGGTATATCTACTATGGTGCTTTCTGAGTGGTTGGTGGAAGTGCTTATTTGAAAAGAATGTGGTAGATTGGATTGTCAAGACCACTCGCGGACGTCAATCTAGGGAGGAGAACCCAGACTCTCGAAAATAGCATTCAGAACATTACTGTCATTTTTCATTGTTTAGATCATAAAGTCATTCTCAGCCCGATCTCTAACATTAAGCCACATGGATACATTAGTTGGCATAGTTATCTTTTACGAACCACGCTTGTAGTTTTTATACATAGGAAACAAACAGGTTTAGGTCAGGAGAAGTACCGAAGATAACAGTATATTCTCTTCATGACTGTCAAGTGTGCAAAAAATGCAACATTCATGCTCAAGCCCTTCATGTCACAATTACACAACAGCTACATTGCCCAGCCGTATATAGGTCACATGACATCGCGTATTAGCGCTAACCCTGGAACGCGACTTCCTCCCAAAAACAGCCTTCAAATATCGATTATCACAATTCAAAAAAGATCTCCACCACAACCTGATTTGTGCCCCTTTCAAATCTATTATCCGACCATGATACGTAAACCTTTCCGTCCTCCAAGTTTCGTGCGGTCCTCCCTCCAATCCCAATCTCGCTCCGACGCGCCGCCACCAGCCAAAAAGCGTCGCACCTCCTCTGAATCCGTTTCTGAACGCAAACCTCTCCAGTCTGTCTCTAACGCCTCTGCCACATCTCTAACCGACCCGAATGAGCGCTACTACAAAGTCCTGTGGCGAAAGTATACCACGAAGAAGAACAAGACTTGGGACGGCGATGGCGTACTGTCGATCATCCACGGTAATGCAGTATTGGCGGATAGCGAGACGGGGAAGGAGATAGGAAAATGTACATGTGGGAGGCCATTACTGCCTGGATCTACCCTAGCAATAGGTGGGAAAGAGGTCGAGATTGAGGATGTGATTGCGAAGGCGGATTACATAACGGGCAGAATCTTTTTAAGAGGCAAGGCAAATGTGGCGGTCGGGCAAGAGAAGGAGGTGATGATAATTGATAAGAGAGGCCGTGCGATAAAGGCTGGAGATGGACATAAGAAACTCGTGGCAACGAAGAAAACGGATGTGGTTACGGAAGAACAGAGATCATCTGAACCTACGACTAAGAAGATTGATGTACATACGGCTCAGCCCAATGTGGTACCGACACCAGCTGTGAAACCGAAAGCTGCCCGAACTCAGTTTAGGACGCCTCTTCTGAATAGCACGGTGGTGCCGAAGACGAATTCCTCAGTTCCTCAGCCACGACACGATCCTACCTTACCCAACGCCTTAGTCATGAAGAGGCCGAAGATTGTTCCAAAAGGAAAGCAGGTTGTGGATGTAGTCGTCGACCCGATTCTCAGCAAGCATCTACGAGACCATCAACGTGAGGGTGTAAAGTTTCTCTATGAGTGTGTTATGGGTATGAGATGTGAGGGCGAGGGTGCCATCATGGCAGATGAGATGGGACTGGGAAAGACGCTTCAGACAATTACGCTTCTGTGGACCCTACTGAAACAAAACCCGATCTATGAGAGTGGGCCAGTCGTTACGAAAGCTCTAGTAGTGTGTCCTGCTGGTTTGGTCGAAAATTGGCGACGAGAGTTCCGCAAGTGGTTGGGCAAGGAACGAATTGGTGTGTATGTTGTCGATTCGAACCACAGACAGATCACAAATTTCACAATGGGCAAGGCATACAATGTGATGATTGTCGGATACGAAATGCTACGTATTGTTCAGGAAGAGTTGAAGAAAGGTAGTGGCGTGGATATTGTCATTGCAGATGAAGGCCACCGCCTGAAATCCGCGAAAAACAAAGCGATGCTGGCCATACAATCATTAAATACCGAACGACGAATCATTTTGTCTGGAACGCCCCTTCAAAACGACCTCAGCGAATTCTACACAGCCATCGATTTTGTCAATCCTGGTCTGTTAGGGAAACGGACGGCCTTCAAGCGCGAGTTCGAAACCCCTATTGTACGCAGTCGCCAACCCAATGCCAGCGAAGCTGAATTCGAGAAGGGCGACGCCAGATGGAAAGAACTCGTAAGCCTAACAGGCCAATTCATGATTCGCCGCACTGCGGACGTCCTGAGCAAATACCTACCCCCCAAAACCGAACACATCGTCTTCTGCAAGCCCACCACCGCCCAAGCCGCCGCCTACCGCAGTATCCTCGCCTCCCCAATCTTCACCGTCGCTCTAGGCAGCACGGAGATGGCCCTCCAACTCATTACCATCCTGAAAAAGATGTGCAACTCGCCCTCCCTCCTCAAATCTTCCCAGGATCCGGACGAAGCCCCCTCCGAAATGATCCAATCCCTCCTCCCCCTAATCCCATCACATATCCTCTCCTCCCACGCCTGCAGCACCAAACTACGCATCCTAGACTCGCTCCTGCACCGCCTGTTCACAACGACTAAAGAGAAAATCGTGATCGTGTCAAACTACACCACAACCCTCGACATGATCCAGAACCTCCTTACCTCTCTCTCATACCCGTTCCTGCGTCTAGATGGCTCAACCCCATCATCGAAGCGCCAACCGCTCGTTGAGAAATTCAACCACTCCGATTCCCAGACACACTTCGCGTTCCTCCTGTCCGCGAAATCAGGCGGCGTAGGCATTAATCTGATCGGCGCCTCACGCATCGTTCTCTTCGATATAGACTGGAACCCGGCGACAGATCTGCAAGCCATGGCACGCATCCATCGCGATGGCCAGAAGTTGCCGTGCAAGATTTACCGGTTCGTGGTGCAGGGTGCGATCGAGGAACGGATTCTGCAGCGCCAGGTTGTTAAGATGGGGCTTGCGGATGCGATTGTAGATGGGAGGGGGGGCGAGAGTAGAGTCAAGTTTTCGAAGGAGGAATTGAGGGATTTGTTTCGGTTAGATGAGAGGGAGGAAGGGTGTGCAACGCATGAGCTTGTTGGGTGTGGGTGTAGGGGGTGGGGGGTTGAGGCGGAGGGGGCAGCAGAGGTTGATGCTAAGGTGAATGATGAGGACGATGGAAAGGAAAGTGAAGAGGAGGACGAAGAACAAGAAGAAGACGATGAAAGCGAAGACGAAAACGCCATCCTGATACCCCGTCGTCCCGCCTCATCCCGTATCACTACCAACATCCACACATCCTCAAAACATGACATCGAATCTCTCCACGACAGCGAAAGCGAAAGTGACAGCACATCTCTAGCTGGCGACGATGATGACGAAGACGAGAACGAAAACGCTATCCTAACCCTACGTCCCGCATCCCGCGTCAATATGGCCGTGCAGGAAGCCGCGCTTGAGCGCCGACGTGAAAGAAAGAGAAATGGTGGAATAGGGAAAGAAGGGAAGAAACTGGGTATGTTGCTCAACTATGCGCATATTGATCCGCGTTTCTTGCGAAGTCGTCGCCCGGGAGCGGAAAAACGGAAACGCGAGGATGGAGTAAATGGTGAAAAGGATAGTGAAGAGGAAGAGCGCATGAAAGAAGATGGCGATACGGCTGAACTCGCATCCATGGTCGACGACGACGTTTTTCTGGAGGTGTTGAAGGAGGCCGATTGTCGTGTTGGATTCGTTATGACGAAGAGCTCGACCTGATACAGTCACTCATACTACCGTATAGCATAGCATGATTGGCAGAATACCAGACGTAGGGAACGGAACGCAACGAAAAGGGGTTGTGAGGGATGGAATGGGATGCATGGGGGAACGATGTGGCATCAGCATATATATATGTTCGACAGTGAGATACTCATAGATTAGAGATTATGGTTATCAGATTCGTAGATGGTACTACGATATAATAGGATATGATTGATAGATAGACAGATATTATGCCATAGAAAATAAATGGGAATAAAGGAAAGAAAGATCCGAATTGGTATCATATACTAGGCTGTCCAAACGACGCACCAAAACGCCCAAACCTGCCCAGGATCCACTGGAAAGCAAGAAAAAGAATGAATGAAATGACCAAAAAGAAACGATTAACAACCTCCTGAATGCTGACCTTGGATAAACCAAACAATAACAATGCAATTTCCAATTGCTCCTCTTCCTCTCCCCAAATCACTCCTCTACCCACCCCTCACACAAGTACTCCCTACTCTCCCTCCCTCTCGACCAAATAATCCACCTTGCTCTCCAACTCCTCCGGCCTGTCAAACACGAACCAGACCCCCTCCGGCACATCCGCAAACGCCTTCCTAAACCTCTCCGGATCATTCTTGTGATTCTCATCCATCTCCGAGACCCCCACCACCTTCCGTATGTAAATTGCGCGAATCCACTTCGGATACTTTCGATAGCACTCCGCGTACGCCTCGGGATCAGACTGCGTGCTGTCGCCGATGCAGATGAATTTGCGTTTCGGGAATTGCGTGTGGATCTTTTCTATCTGGGCGATTTTGTACGCCTCGGTGCCTTGGGTGAGGTTGAGCAGGAGGCCGCCGAGGTTCATCCAGGAGGCGTCGCGTAAGATCATGGTGCCGCGCGGGTAGTATGTGTCGCGGAAGGAGCGGAGGAAGGGGTAGAGATTGTACGGGGAGGCGGAGAGGTACCAGAAGGGTGGGTTGTTGAGCTTGGTAACGAGGTGCTTGTAGAGTTCGGGCATGCCGCGGATGGGTTCTGGTTCTTCGGCGAAGGTCGTTTTGAGGATGCCGATGGGGTCGGCGGTGAGTGTTTTCTTGATCGTGTCGTCGACATCGGAGATTATGGCCCAGCCCTTGGGAGTTGCGAAGGTGGTGTTTAGGGGTGTGGCGGAGGCATGGAGGGCTTTGGAGACGATATGTTCGTTGTCTTTGTACGAGTGGCCTGGGATGGCGATCTCGTCAGCGCTGATGCCGTCGCGACCGCTGGGACCTAGGCGGACTTCTACGCCTTGGAGGTCGATTGTGACGGCGTGGGCTGGCAGGATCGAGTCGACGAAAGGTTGGACTCGTTCGGCGATGGTGGCCTCTGCTGCGTCGTCTTTTGCAAGACCGATCTTGTCGCTGATCCAGGCCACTACTTCACCCAGGTCCTTTCCACTGTTTTTGACAAAGTAGGCTGCCACAAACTCGGCCTTCCATCGCCCCAGACGGTTCTGATATGCGGTGTTGTCGAACAGCCATACAAAGTCGGTCTTGGGGTCGGCCATGGAGTAGAAGGGGTTGCGCGAGCCCATGTAGGACGTGAGGTTGTCCTTCAGCGAGAACTGGAATCGGTTGGTTAATTTAGGCATGGTGGACTCAAACTCGGGGAATCCGCTGGCAGCTCGAGTGATGCGCTCCTCTTCGGTTTCTTGGATATGCTGTCTGGCCAGGCCGGCCATAGCAGCGGGGGGCGCGGGCTTGTGGGCCATTTTGAAGGATACGAAAGGATGGAGGCAAGTCTCGAGGTCGTGAGGGTGGTCGTGATGAGTGTCTAAGGCGGACGGTGGTCAGAAGGGTGGAAAGGATGGACGATGTGTAGGAGATGGGATGCACGAGGTGAAGGTTCCGAGAGAGGCGGCATCGTGACCATATAACTTGACTGCCTGGCCAAGAGGGAGTGACGATGATAGTCGATATACATGGCACTCAGCCCTTGGAGCGCGTTTCACCCATGCGGGAAGCGGAGGGGGTGTGAAGTGTGAGGTGGAGGGGAAGTGACAAGTGACGAATGACGTCTAGCAAATGCGGCGTTCGGCTGTGGAGTGGCGCAAGTGTGGGGATGATCGTTGCAGCTCGCGAGAGTCCCCCGGTTCAAGTCCGCCACGCTGCCAAGTTATGGACCTTTGTCATCTGCGCATTCATCTCAGATCTGCTGGACGACCTCTCTATTTAGGACTTGCTGAAGCCAGAACATAGAAAGAGAGACGGGGTCGATGTCATGGCAGGCGGTGTTGCGATCTTGGCTACCGTGTACTGCGTTCTTCGAGGACGAGGTGTGCTGTATCTTGCATCATGCAGACTCGCTCCACAGCCATCAAACGTGGAAAAGTGCAGGTACTCCACTGTATAGTCTAGAGCACGCAGAGTGCGTTGTCAGAGGCGAGAGGCTTGAATGTTCTTATCTCTTTAGCTCCTGACTGGTTACCTTATGCGATGTTGTATCTTGTCCATGCCTGATGTTGTATGCTGCAATACATACTAACCCAGTTCCATGGTGCTGCCACGTTAGGAAAGTGATTACGAATAAGCAGCACCGTGAAAGTGGAAGTGTTAGTCTAGAAAGCGTCATATTACGTTCTCGTTATCGTTCTCGTCCTCGTCCTCGACTCTCTTATTTATTTATTTGTTTTCTCTTTTTGCTTTGCTTCTTGCTCTGGTTCTGCTAGTCACCTTAGATTCAATGGTGCGTAGACTAGAAGTGGGAAGGAAATACTGTCACTGAAGGAATCTGAAGAGACAATTAATACACACGAATACATACCCTGTTGAAAGCTAGTACATTCTGGGGGTTAGACGGAAACGGACGTGGTTTGTCCACTGACTCGAGTCATGTTCTGGAAGAGCTGTTCACCTGTGTACACCGCCCAGAGAACGAAGGGATTAAGCATTCCCACTGACAGTCATCCGACATATGTACCTAGACATGCAAGTATTCCGTGCTTTGTATGAGCCGCGGGAGCGTGTTGCAATTACCGACATGACCTACACGAACAATATACAAGTACATGTGTCTTGCACAATCTCCACAATACGTGTGTAGGATTCAAGACGGCCCGCCTTGGGTGCTGACACGGACATATCCCTTTCGCCTTTGTCAGCCACACGGCACTTTCACTTTTGTGTATTTTGTGTTTTTGTGTTCTCGTGATGGGAAGGATCTGGCCAGAGAGACACGGAGACGCAGTTGCACCAATGCACCAGTGAACGTTTTCCGACGTCTTCATTCGCCGTGCCAGTGCCAAGCGGCCTCCATCATGGGACCCGACGCGTGTATCTCCCATGTACCAAGCCGCGAAGCCGTCACGCCGTCTTGTTGCCGTGAAGCAGAGAAGAGCAGAAACAAATGAGAAGCCGACGCCGCCACGTCCAAGAGACGATTTACGCGGCCGCTGATGACGACGGTTGTTGCGTCTGGCGTTGACGAGAGCGGTTCGCCGTTGCAAAAGGCTTGGGGGGCTGTGCAGTCGCTTTGGATCCGTCTGTGCGTGCTCGTGCAGGAGGATTGGGAAGGGGAAGGGAAGGGAAGGGAATGCAGCTCCAGGCGCAGCGCAGGCCACCGAACTGGCCATACCGACGTCGCGCGACGACAAACACCGTAACTCCTAACCTCCCGACCGCTACTCGACGACAACGAAAGACGACGCGCGCCCTATCTTGCACTTCCATATCTAGTCTGCCGCCCCTCCCCTTCGCCCTGTGCTCCGCTACAGCTCTCTGCGACTCGTTCCCTCTCGACTCGCGGCGCTTGCCCCGCTACATTGCCCAGGATGCTCAAGAAGCGCTTCACCTCCATCATGAGGAAGTCCAGTAAGGCTTCCCCCTTGAGATGCCCGAATGCAGGCAATGCGGACAATGTACTCATAATCACTCTTGCAGCCCCAGACGTGGACGTCTCCTCCGATGCCGACACGCCTGAAGCCAATGTCACCCGCGGAGTGGTAGGCGCAACCGCTGTTCACTCCTACATTGCCACACCATGCTGATCCAGAGCCGTAGAGACTGTTTTGCGAGTCCGGCGCTGCCAACTCGGTAGGTCGTATTCTCTTTTCCTCTGGAGCTGATTGCCTCGAATCGCCGACTGACCAATCTACCAGGGCGAAGAGGTCCTCCATCTTCCCACCATTGTCGAATCCGCCGTCGCAAGTCCCGTGGCCGCGCAAGCAGCCGCCCAGCAGATTCGCAAGTTCCTCTCCAAAGAGAACTACTCGAAACCACATGTCCAGTACAACGCCATCATGCTCATCCGAATTCTCGCCGACAACCCCGGCCCATCTTTCACCAAGCATCTGGACAAGCAGTTCGCTGATACCGTGAAACATCTGCTCCGGAACGGGCAAGATCCCAGCGTCGCACAGATACTGAAGGAGACGCTGGACTCAATCGAGCGGGAGAAGGCATATGACACGAATCTAAACGCCCTCTTCGCCATGTGGAAGAAAGAGAGGGCAATCATGGCAAGCGCAATCAAATCCTTTGGTCCCAGACAGCTCAACGCACCGGTTTGGGGTCCGAATATGCACCAACCGCAAGGCTTCTCCAATTCGAGTCGCTCAACCCGCAACCTGCCACCCCCAGTGGAACTGGCACAACGTATCGAGGAAGCGCGGACGTCAGCAAAGCTTCTGCTACAGCTTGTCCAGTCCACTCCCGCAAACGAACTACTGGGCAACGACCTGGTCAAGGAATTCTCAGAGCGATGTATCACAGCCCAGCGTAGCGTGCAGGGCTACATCAATGCAGACAACCCAGCCCCAGACGACGACACGATGCTCACATTGATCGAAACGAATGAACAGCTGTCACTTGCTGCTTCAAAGCACCAACGCGCCGTCCTTCAGGCTCGCCGCCTCCTCGGAGGATCCAGCCCATCCCCTCCGATCCCAGCAAGCAATAACAACAGCTACAACATCACTCCGACCAACACAAACACATATTCGACCGTATCGCCGATTGCGACAAACCCCACCCCGAGCGAATACAGCCTACCTCCGCAGCCTCCGCCGCGCACTGTCGAGTACCCGATTTCGCCCGCAACAGACGTTGGAGCGCCAAGGAACCGGTCAAGCACTCTGGACAAGACCGAGCTGCCTCTCCCCCCGTCGCTCCAGGCGGGCGGAAACAGGCGATCTCACGTACCGCTGCCTGCGGCTGAAGCCGACGACCCATTCGCGGACCACCACAGTTCTGGATACATTGCGCCTCCGGGGCCGCCTCCTCCTCGATCCGTGAACGATACAGAGAGGCCGAATGGGTTCGGCTACCAGCCAACGCCGTCGTATTTGGGGAGACAGGAGAGCTCCGCGAATAACTTGACTATGCATGGGGGTGCTGCAGTACCACCCACGAACGAGTATGAGCGTCCGAGAACACCGGAGCGTAGCGGGCACCAGCATCAAGGTAGCGATGTGTCGCCTGTAGCTGATGGTGGGCCTGTGACGTATAGATATTAGGTGTTGGTAGAAAAAGGAGGAGGAGGAGGAGGAGGAGAATAACAACGATGGCGAGTCGAGTGTCGACGGAAACCATGACAGTAATTCCCATTCTCTTTTCTGGTGTTGGGATGGAGTGTGGATATCACATGTTATTCACACAGCGAGGTTTTTAGCAGTACAGCGACGTCTTGTCTTGTCTTGTCTTGTCTTGCAGCGAATACCTTTTTTTTGGAAGAGCCATGGGCTCCCTTTTTTCTCTCTTAGCCTCTAGTGTATATTTGGAGAATCTTTCTGCGACATGTGTAGCAGGTAGCAGAGAGCATGTAGTACACTGGCAGGCGGTGGCCAGATCCAGATCGTTACTTTGGGAACCAATTCAAGAAACGTTTCAGTCAGTCCAATCAGTTGGGCAGTCAGTTGTAGTAGGTAGATACCACCAGTCGATCGAGTCGAGTCATCCCTTTTATTTATCTATTTCCTTGTGTGTGTGTGTGTGTGTGTGTGTGTGTGTAAATTGCCCAACCGGTAATCGAATATGTTTTGCTTCTAAACCATGCATCCCACGTCGAAAGCTTGTATATTGTGTATATATGCTGGACACGGTACTCCGGATCCTCGGTGGCGTGCACGTGGACCGTTGAGGGACATGAGCATGTGGACGGACGATGCTGCACGGTTGAGCCAACCCCAACTAACTAATCAGGTCAGGCCACTGACATTTCTTTCCCACCCCACGGGTAGGGAAGCGTGGTGTGCCGGGTGCAGGGTGGGTGTTGCATGTACAGTAAGTAATGTACAAGTATGTCATGTTCGTGGAAAAAGCAATGGTTCCTGGGGGAGAGGAGGGGGTGTGAATGGACGTTGAGCGACGGGGCCTGGCCGTGATGGCGGGGTTGAGCCGGGCAATTCGCGGTCCGAGGCTTCATTGGCGGGGCGTGGGCGCGTCGGATGGCTTACTTATTCACTCTGCACCTGTGCATGCAACACCTCCTCCCATCCTCCACGCGCATAACATACATATACAGGCAGTAGTGGCGGTGTTTGCAAATCCTCCGAGTGAATGTCTGTCGGCTGCCCTGCCCTGCCCCGCCATCCCTTCGTGGAACGTCGATGGGATGGGACCTGATGGGACCGCCGCTTGCGACGTTAGCGCCTCAAGGGAGGTCGACGTCCGCTGCCGACGCCCGCCGCCGCCGCCTCTGCAAAAGTCTTCGACGTTGGATCAAATACTGACTGCCCTTGTCCGCTGCTACTCGTACTTAGTACTATGAACCCCCGCGCTCTCCTCCTGCCTCTCTCTCTTCTTCTCTGTCGTCTCTTCGACTGGATGGCCTCTGACCAGACAATCGGCCTTCCATGGCGAGTCCTCTTCCACAATGCGTGGATACTGTCATCATAGGTATACATACGCCCACGCCCTATTCTCCCTCGGGCCCTCGTCTTTGTCCCTACATTCACTGAACTTTTCCGCTGACAAATACAGGCAATGGCCCCTCTGCCCTCATCCTCTCCTACATTCTTCACGGCCACATCCCATACTACGTCCGAGGCCACCATGACACCATTCTAGACACCAAACTCACCAAGCGACCATGTTTGCTGGACATCTCCCCGGACCTATACGCCCACTTCCAGTCTTCGTTATGGTACTCCACCCAGGCGCTTCCTATCAACACGCTTCTGGACACTCTCCTACGGCCGAATGCCGACACCGAGATCAACCCAACGTCCTGCATCGAGTGGCGATTCGAGCCTGACAAGGCCATACCCCACGTTGCAATCGGACAGGCCTCCCAGGCCGGGGGCCAGTGGGCAGAGAACCCTGTTTCTGCGAGCGCTGATATAGGAACCCTGAGCTATGCGGAGCAGTTGTCGCTGCCGGGATACACGTACTCGGACCATGTCGCGCGAGAGCGAAAGCAAGAGCAGGACCAATGCGATTTCGTGAGACCTTCTCGGGCCGAAGTCGCAGACTACCTCAAAACATATCCAAAGGCTGTGGGCATATCGAATTCCATCTACACCGCTACAAAAGTAGACGATGTATACCGTACTCCAGAAGGCTTCGCCATCGGATCCCTGGGCCTCCAATGCAAGCACCTTGTCCTCGCCTCTGGCATCTTCACCATCCGCATCCCACCTCCACCCCTCCTCTCCCCAATTGCAGACTTCAACAACACCGAAGAACCCCTCCTAGTAATCGGCTCCGGCTTTACCGCCGCCGACATAATCATCTCAACCCCGCGGAATAGGAAGATAATCCACATCTTCCAATGGGCACCCCAGACCCGTCCATCCCCCTTGCACGGCTGCCACCACTCCGCATACCCCGAGTACGCAACCGTATATCGGCAGATGAAGCTGTCTGCCATCTCGTCCAGCAAAACCATCTCCGCCAGATCGCCGCTGCTGCGCAGGAAATCGAATCCGTTTTTCGCGAAGCGCGAATGGACATCTACCTACGAGGGTCTGCCGAATGCGGAGATCGTATCTGTTACGTCTGATCTGGCGAATGCCTCTGCTACAATTTCGATTCGCACGTCTGACGGCGATATCCTGACGCGCACAGTGGGTGGCCTGGACTACGTCATCGGACGACGCGGCTCGCTGGATTTTTTGAAGCCGTCTCTGCGCGCTGAGGTCCTAGGCGTCACTACCACGCCCTCCATCATATCAAGCCGCACGCTCCGCGCCAAGGCTGAGATCTCGCTCGAAGTTGCGCGCGACGTCTTCATCACTGGGAGTTTGACGGGCGACTCGCTGATCCGCCATGCGGTTGGGGGATGCGTGTTTGCGGCTGGTCGGATCCTAGGCGCCATCACCCCCTCGATCGAAACCTCTTCTTCCTCTTCCCCCTTCCTTCTCGCGCGACCATGCTCTCCAACCTCCGAAGAATCGTCATCATCATCGAACACTTCTGATTCAGGCGAAAGTAGCACGGAGATATCGAATGCGTCGTCGCGCGGCGACCAATCGTTACCTACGGCTGTTCTGACGAATGGACATGCGGATTTGCATTTGGATCGGAGGGATCTTGCGCGGAGAGTGGAGGTTGCGGATGCGGAGAATAGGTGTTGGGTTGAGTCGGGGTGGTGGGCTGGGGGTGTAGGGGTGGGGAGGGGAGGGGATCAGGGGGAGAGGAAGAGGGGAGGCTGATGATGTGGTTATAAAGACATGGCTTCTGGAGGTTGGGATTATTATTTGATATTTTTGGGGGAAGCGGAGGGGAAGGGATAGATGGGGATAGACGGGGATAGAAGAGTGGGAGGGAATATACCTAGTGCCGCGCTGTGCTGAGATCCGTACAAAACGTATATATGCATACAAATCCAAATACATGTCCATATCCATATCCATTCACAACCCTACAAAAACACACATCTTCTCCTCTATATTCTTGCCCATCCATCCATCCATACATACATACGTACACACATACATATACACACACACACCCACCCACCCATCCCTTTCCTAAAAACCACCACGTCCAAACCCAAACTCAAACCCAATCCATATTCCCAAGCCCCATTCTGCCCATCCCAACCATTACCTATTCCTCAAAACATGCATTCTCTCTCACATCTCCACCCTCATTCCCATCCCCCACAGCACCACTCGCGCCACAGCGCCACCTAAAAGAAACGGAGTCCCTCGTTGGCAACAACAGTGCGCGAGTACGTCGCTTGCATGTACGTAACACCACCCGCTACTACTACTACTACTACTACTACTACTACTACTACTACTACTACTACTACTACTCCGTAAAATCAATCATTGTTCTTTTCTCACAGCAGAACACAAATAAACAAACAATTAAATAAAGAAACAATTAAAATAACTCTTTAAAACGAGTGAAAAGATCGCATTCATTTCCCGTCCACATATCCCCATTCGGTGTTTTTCTTGTCTTTTCTTTTATTGAAGAGAAAAATGGGCTTGGTTTCCGAGGACCGGGTTTGAGGGTTTGTGTGGATGGATGGATGGATAAGTACACGTGTAGCTGGGATAAGACAGGAGAGGAGAAAGAGATCGGGTGTGGAATCCAAGAGGTAGGGGCCGTGGGGTTGGGAGATGGGAGATGGGAGATGCAAGATTGTGAGATGGGTGCGGAGGGAATAGGGAACATGAAATATAAAGCACGGGGTAGGGATGATTGATTGGTATGGTGCGGTGCGGTATGTTACGGTGCAGTACGGTACGGTACGGTAAGGGGGTATAATTCTTCTGATCAGGTGAACGGCGATGAGTGATTCCTGTCGAATCCGGGAATCAGGAGAAGATTAGGGGGAATATACTAAAGGTGGGGGGTTGGAAAGAGGGTATCAAAACATTTCGCTCATCCCGCTCTCGTTGAATATACTTTCTCCCCTTTTTCTTTCTCCTCGGGCTTCACTTCCTCCACCACCACCACCACCACCACTACTACTTATCACCCCATTCACACCACCCACCGCAAGCCCCCTCCCCCCCTTCCCCCGAAACGTATCCTCGAACCCCTGCTCTTCATCCTCTTCATCCTCTCCTTCGTCCCCATACCCGTCTTCGCCCTCCATCACCCCATCCTCATCCACTTCTCTATACTCCGTCCCCCTCTTCCCCGTCAAAATCTCAAAAAGCGAATCATCACTCTCATCCCCCTCTTGATCCGCGAACCGCAGAATCTGGTCTTTGCCCCAGGGCCAGATGAGGATGTGCGAGGAGGGATGGCTTAGGAGCAGCACTGGTTTTTTGGTGCGAGTTTTTTTGATCGGCGTGGAGGTTGATGTTGAAGTGGATATGGATGGGGCGAGCCATTTCGCCGAGATCTTGGAGGGGGGTTTGGGCATTGATGAAGAAGTAGAGGTTGATGTCGAAGTAGAAATCCCAGGCAGAACAAACGAACTCGACAAATCCAATATCGCAGGCGGTTCCGGTACTTTCTTACTCCAACTCCCACTCGCACTCCCTGTGCTCACCTCCATCCCCTCCCCCCTCGACTCCGCCCGTGCAAACACACCGCCAGCATCCCACACATACACCACAGGCGCGTCCATCACACACTGCACCAGCAACAACCTATCCATCCCCGGATGCCATAGCAGACTCTTCACAGGCCTATACTGCACCAGTATTATCTTCGGACACAAAGCGACCAAATCCCATATCCACACCGTCGTCGGCGTCGAGTCGTCGCGCGTGGCACACATGGTTCCATCGGGACTGAACGCCAAAACGCTGATTCCCTCTTTGATCCCCGAATCCGTCTTCTCCACGGCCGCTTTTGGAGGTACGAATGGTTGCGTAGCGATGTTGTATGTCCGGTATCCGCGCGCATCAACGCTTTCTACATATACAGGCGCAGAAGGCACGCTGATCGATGCAGTATGATCGAGAAAGACGACAGGAGCAAAGGTTTGTGTGGATAAGATACGCACTCTGCGATCCCAGCCGCCGATCGCCAGCCAGCGGCCTCCAGGGACCCATTCGACGCTCTTGATGCCAAGGCCCTCGATACTCCAGTCACGGGATTCGTCTGGAGGGAGAGGTTCGCGGGTCAGTGTGCGAAAGAGATGGCCGTCCGCCGTGTAGATATGGAGATTGTAGCCCGTGGAAGGGGAATCCCAAAGCGCGAGCCAGCGGCCATCGAGACTCCATTTCAGACCGCAGGCATCGGTAGTGGGGAGGTCGATTCGCTTGAGGACGGTGTTTGTTTTGGGAGCGAGGAGCAGCAGCAAGTCTTGTCCAGCTGTACGGCAGAGTAGTGCTAGGGCGCTACCTCTACCTTTCCCCGGAGACGAAGGGGGATACGGTCGATAACCCCAGCCTTTGCTATCTCGCCCTATAAATTTAGGATCCCGGATTTCAACGGAACGGCCGCTACGTAAACACCAGATCGTGACGCGGCTGGTGAAGTCGGACCAGACGAGGACTTCTGATTCGGTGCGGCCGAATTCGACGTGCACAGTTTTACCCATGCCACCGCTTCCATTTCTGATTACGGCATTCCATTTTTCGTCGCGCAGGTCGTATACCCGGGTGGTTTCGTCGTCGGAGACGAGGATTCGATTTGACTGTGGGGCTGGGGCGCGACGTGGTGGTGTTGAGGTGTCGTTGTTGGGGATGATGCTTGTACTAGGAGGAGACCAGGCGAGACGCGAGGTGCGGAGATCTTGGGATGATGGGAGGGCTATGTTTCGTACAATTTCGAGAGAGAAGATGCAGCGGATCTGAAGTCGGGAGCCGGAAAGGCTGGCGATGTGGTTTGCGGTCGGGGAGGAAAGCGGGTGGGAAGTCGCTGGATTTGTTAGCGGGATACACATGAGAAGATTTCGCAAGAAAAAATACCTTTGAACTGGTGTGACGTTTCTATATCCTCCATGGTCGCGACGGGGACTTGTGGTTGAAGCTTTGGTGGGTGGAAGTCTGACGTTGCAGCTGTAAACAAACCGATCGGAAAGCTCGAGCCAATCAGAACCGACCAGCTCCGAAGTCGATCTTTGCAAGTTGGTCAATGTGATCGTCATCCTTGTTACATACAATACAATCCGTAGCTACTTTTTCATCAGATATACAAATCGTGCTTATTTCATTAGATATATCTAACCATCCCCTGAATATCCATCCAACCGTAAAAGCGACAAACGAGGGTATCGATCGGCATACACATTCATCAAAAGCCTTCATTCCCACAATACCAAAACGTCTACAACTCTCAACCAAAGTCAAGAGTCAAAAACAAGAAGATGAAAAGGAAATCCCGATATCGCCATGATATAAACATTTTAGCTACACCACACCACATATAGGAGATATCTTCTCGCAATCCAATATTCCAGATAAAAACCCAAGCCAAGCCGAAACCAAGCTTGCTCCAACCTTTTCGCTTCTGCGAGGGTCTAAATGGTCTTGTATAGAAGTGAAGTTCGAGCAGAAATATGAGGAAGAAAGGGGGGAGTTCATGACACACTCCTGTCAATGGCATCTCGACATTATCCAACGTGTCTCAATCAGTCAATCAAAAAAATAAAACCATATCTCGCTCACTCATGTGCTGTACACAGGTGCTTTGATCAGGACGCTCTTGCCGCGGATCTGCACCGCCAATCCAACGGCCAAACGCACTCGTGGAGACGGCGGCTCTTCCTTGTTTCCACTCGAACTGCCCGGTGGAGCCTGGGTGAGACTTAGCTGGCTGCCGCCTTGGCCAAGGGAGGATTCACGTTTCCCGAGTTGAGCGGGGGTTTGCGATGGTTTCTTCGCGCTACCAAAGCCGAACATGCCGCGCTTCTTGTCGCCAATTTCTTTGGGTACCTGGCTGGCCTGTTGGGCATCTAGATCCTGCTCGTTGAGCGAGATGTTGTCATCGGCTTTGGAGGCCACACTCCTCAATGACACTCGGTCTGGCTCTTCGATGGGATCCGTTAGGGTTGGAATGCCAGATTCGATCTTCATAAACTCAGATACCAGCCCGTTGCCCGGGTGGAAGTACTCAATGTGCACTTCTCTGCTCTCAAGTGGGATGTGCTGGGCGATGCTCACGGCCAACTCGATGATCATAGTGACACCACCATCCAGATCTGGCGGCGCAGGTTCGTTGAGATGAATCTGTAGGGAGGCAATGAGCTTCTCCTTTAGTGTGGCTGTCAGCGCCTCACGGTTGGTGGTCGCAGCCTGAGAGCGCAGAACATCTGCGAGGCCTTCCAAAGTGGCTAACCGCCAATTGACGCACTTTGCTACTAGCGCATCCTCATCCTCGGTTGACTGGCAGGCTGGCGACAACCTCCGAATATTGAGTTGGATCGTCTTCAATTGCGTTGACAGCCCAGTGTCGAGATCGGGATGGAAATATTTCTCAAAGATATGTTCGACCAACCACGACGACATGAAAGCACGACCAACAGCAGTCATTTCCTGCTTTCCGGTTTGGACAGCGTTCTTGTTGACTACGGCATGAAGGAACTTTGGAATCTGCTTCCAATCCTTGCGGATACCAAAGGACAATTGGGCTATCAGTCCGTCTAACCGGTTGAACCTTGTAGCATATTCGCTGTCGTCCCACGAGGTACGCGATACCGACAGCCGTTGATGTGCGAGGGTGTTTTGCAGCTGGTGCACTTGGGATTGCTGTTCGAAGAAGTATCTCTTGACCTTTTGGTATTTCTCGCCTGCGTTATCATTTAGCATAGATGGAGGGAGCGGGGGGGTTAGTCGTTTCTACTCACGCAACACTTCGTGCTCTTTGATCATTTGGGAAAGCTCCTCCTCTGACATGTCCCCGACTGCCCGCGGAGGAGGTGTGGCTCTCCCCAGCTCTCCACCCTGGCCCGGCTGGCCTTGCTTCTCACCCCGGTATGGTTGACCTTGCGATGCTGTAGGCACGACGTTAGCCCCGAACGTGGCAACGCCTGGCGAGAGGGGTGGGTGTCCGGGAGTCTGACCTTGTGCTTGCGGCTGTTGAAGCAGAGACGACTCGCGCGTGGGAGCACCGGGTTGCGGTGCGCCTGCGTCATTCACCTTGCGCAGCGTGTTGCGCGGTGGACCACCCTGCGGCATGTTGTCTTGTCCGAGCTGCGGAGGGGTACTACTTTGACTATGCGTATCGTTTAGTTGCTGCGTCTGCTGTCCTTGTCCCTGGCCCTGCTGTGTGTCGTAAGCTTGATATTGTGGGGGCTGGATGGGAGATGGTGGGGCAAGCTGTTGCTGCGAAGGGGGACGGAGCGTTTGCAGATGATGCGCGTCTATCTGGTGGCCCTGCTGGAAGATCTGTGGAACGTGAGCGGACTGAGGTGTCTGAAGCTCCTGCTGATGCTGGGAAGGAGGACGAGCGTGTTGGGGGTGTTGTTGTTGTAGCTGTTGTTGAGCAAAGTCTTGGCCCTGCTGCGGCTGAGGCGGTGGTTGGAATTGCTGTTGCGGAGGCTGGAAGTGGATGTTCGGCTGCTGTTGATCCTGGGGAGACTGCTGATGCACTTGCTGCGCCTGTTGCTGCTGCTGGTATGCGTAGAATTGTTGTTGTTGTGCGATGTCCTGGGGCTGCAGCTGGGGGTTGTTGCCCGGGTGGGGACTGGAAGCGTTCTGCGGCTGGAAGGCCTGATAGCCGTTCGAGTTTGGGTTAGGGTTTTGCTGGGCAGGAGGCTGATAGCTCTGGTAGACGGTCTGAGGAGGTGGAGGTTGAGATTGCTGGAGTTGCTGCTGTGGTTGTTGTTGTGGTGGTGGTGGAGGTTGGTTGTGCTGCTGCTGCTGGTGTTGCTGTTGTTGGAGACCCTGTTGTTCGGGGCTGTAGTGGTCTACCCCGCCTTGGGTCTGGTAACTTCCTTCAGTGTTTACTCTAGCGAGTGGGGGCCGATTTTGATTGTACTGCTCCGCGTGAGGATTCTGCACGAATTGTTGCTGCTGCGGCTGCGATTGCTGCTGCTGCTGCTGCTGCTGCTGTTGATATTGAATATCTTTGGGCGGCGGCTGCGGAGTTTTGTCTAGAAAAGGATCCAGATTGTCCTCGTCCTGTTCAGTTGAGGTGGGGAGATGCGGGCTGGACCCTTGTCGCTGCGTCCACTGCTGCTGCGACGGCTGGGCCTGGAGGAGTTCGTTTGGCGGCGGCTGCGATTGATAGGCCTCCGCACCGCGTCCGTTGCTCTTCCTGACTGAAGCGCGCCGTGCTGTGCCCGTCTTGCTGTTCTGTCTTCCAAGGTCGTCTTCCTTGTGGTGGCCTGTGAGACCAGCGGCGATGCGGCTGCGTAACGACGACTTCTTGGGGGGAGCAGGGTCGGCCTGTTGGACGTAGGCGGGTTGGGGCTGGTACGAGCCTCGTCGTGTGTCAATCTGGCCAGGTGACAGCGGAGGGCCTGTTTGACTCTGGCCGTCTTGTAAGGTTTGAGGCAGATGGCTGGAGGAGAGGTTCGTCGAGTGACGGTGGCTCGTAGCGCGGGCGGGGGGGAATTGCTGCTGCTGCTGCTGCGGCGGCGGTGGCTGTTGTTGCTGCTGTTGCTGTTGCTGGCCGGGCTGGGTTCTATAAGCACCTGGAGAGATGTTCTGTGCAAGCTGCTGCTGCTGTTGCTGCTGCTGCAGTTGGGATGATTGTTGTTGCAGCTGTGCTGGCGGCTGTTGGGGGCCTTCGGGCGATGAATTGTATCGCTGTGCGGCGGCCTCGTTCACTACAGGCGGTTTCCCCCCCGTCAGCCGCACGAATCATGGGGGAGCATTGAGGAGGGGAAAAAAGGAGAGCAGCTGAACAGCTCACTTACCAGAGGGCACGGGCGAGGAATGCCCGCTCTGTGAAGAATGGTCAATGGAAGGTTGCGAACGATTCGGCTTGTTCCACGGGAGTTTCGACTTCATCGCAGTTGAGTTTTGGCAGCCAAGAGGGGACCCCTCGGGTGGAGGCTAGAGGTGGAGAGGGAGAGAGGGCGGCGGAGGAGGAGGGATGCCGGTCGCTGGGTTTGGGGTACGGTAGGGTAATACTGATGTAGAGCTGTAGGTTCTCGCAGCTGGCTGGCTGGCTGAGTGGCTGGATGCTGGCCTCAGCTAGGCAAGAGAATAACCAAAGCCCCTGGCCTGCTTGCTTTGCTCTGGTGCTTTTGGCGAGAGAGTGGATGGGATGGATTGTTAGAGATGGGCGGATAGAGGGGGGGGGAGGAGAGAATTGGCGTTACGCGCACGTTGCGATCAGCGGAACGGCTACCACAAACTCAGTGTCCAGTTGGGGAAGGAGTGGGCGGAAGGGTTTGCGGGCTCAAGCTCAGTTTCAATGCGCGCGTCCTGTGGCCTGGTCGCGATGCATGGCAGGTAACAATAGACAATACACAATATTCGTAAGAGCAAAGCAGCAAGCAACGGCGAAGATTGGAATGCCGGGGGGCCTTTGGAAGAAGTATTACTAGCTTACCGGGCAGCGTGCGAAGACGACCACGGTTGCGACCAGTCGACCAGGTTGACCAACGACACCGGATATCCAGCAGTGAAGGCGTGCAGTGTGTGTCCAGGTGTCGTCCCGCCTCTGCTTCAGCCCTGGAGCCAGCCGCACGTGCAAGGCAGAGAGCACTCTAGTGCTGGGGATGACACTGACTGAGAGCCGCACCGCACACCAGGACGATGGATGGATGCTTGGATGCTTGGATGGATGGATGCAATGCGTTGCGCGGTAGAATTGGTGCCGATGCGTGCGTATCCCAACGGTTGTCTGTGTGGACTGTGTGGACTGTTGTGGACTGTGAGAACTGGGGGAGAAGGGTTGCTATCTCGTTCGGGGTCTAAGGCGGTGGCTGTGCAAAGTGTTTTGCCTGCCGCTTCTGTTCGGTCTGATATTGGGACGAGTCTCTCCGATGAGATGGGCGGATGCCTATGGATGCCTCGCTCTCCCTCTCCTTCTATCTCTCTTAATGCGTACCGCCGATGCGTATGGGTGCGTCGTGGCGGGGAGGGAAGGTCGAAGCGTGCCCAGGTGGCAGGCAGCGTGGTAGCAGCGTGGCAGCGGTCTCCTCTCGTTGGTCAGTCCCCTCGCATCTTCTCACAACTTTCCAGCTCGTTCGCTACAGATGTAACATACAATATGTCGGAATCAGCTAATGATGTTTGCAGAAGCATTGGCAGTTTGCATGCGGTTTCCTTCTCCCAAGGCTGATGGGCTGACCTGACGAACAGGCGGGCAGCTGGGCACATTAAAGATGAAATCTGATTCCTTTCTTTCTCTCCCTCTCTGCACCATAATCATCATCATCATAAATTCATCAAGTAATCGCCATGGCATGGCAAGGTCCCTCACTCGCCGCCGCCGCCGCCTCTCGCCTAGGTCGCCGACTGCTGGCGAGCACCCACAACGCATGCCATTCCATTCGTGCCATTTCCTCTTCTCTGTTCGAATACGAAGCGCCCCGTATCAGAATAGCTCTGACATAGACCGAACCCTCCGCGGCGCCCGCCAGCCTTGCAGAAATGGGAGCCCGCCATGTCAAATTAATTGCTTATGCCCCTCTTACCAACTCCAGCTGTCCCAAATCTGCTAGCTGCTAGCTCTCTCTCTCACCCTCCCTCTCTCTTCTCACAATGCTTTAATTGCGCTCAGAGGCTCAGCCAACGCCTGACACATGCCATCTCTCTAAGCGGAGACGAGGCCGCCCGTCCGACTGGAGAGATGGTCGGCCAACAAGATTTGACTTGGACGAGGCGCGTACACACCGGCTGTACTCGGTAGTGAGCAGTGGCCAGTGGGAAGTGCTGGTCTTGTTTGGTGTTCGGCATGTTTTTCCTCCAAGGGGCCAAGTCACCAAGTCACCAAGTCACCAAGTCACCAAGTGGTTCAGCTGCAGTCCCGAGGTCCATGCACCCAAGGGCTGCATGCCTCCTTCTATTTTTGGCTCACCTGGCAGGAGCGACAGCCCCTCTGCGGGGCCGCACTAGTCCCCGTCCCGGCCTAGCCCCCGCATTCCATTGCAGTGTTTTTTCCCTCTCTTCTGTCACTGACGTCTCACGCCAGCCTTGCACGACTGGACAAGCAGGACAAGCTCATCGAGCCACCAATTTACATCTCATGAACTGAACTGAACCGAACCGAACCGAACCGAGACATGGCCACCTTGGACCTTTTCTCCCCCCCCCAAACAGAAATGAAGATGGACCCGTTGAAGCTTCTAGAAGCTCTCCATACCGTTTTGGGGAATTTACCGATCGCTTTCTACAATGTACCTTTTACCCGTGCCTTGAGAGTAACGCATGGCATGGCATATCATCGGATCCCATCTCACTATCAATTCAAGTACATGCCATCTCGTCGAGTGTGCTTCGAGATTTTAGAATGTCAGCTCCGAGGCACAGTGATATCGCAGACATGCCACCTTCGCCACCCGCGGGTTCCATGTTGTTACATGCCCAAACCCTACATGGCTTGCGAGACGACGCTACTGCAGCCCCCGTACACACATAGGGTCTCAGTTATAGCATGAATTGCTTTACTCGTTCAATCACCCACTCACCCACTCACCGTCCCAACTACCTCATCGGACTAGGCTCTTCATGACCATTCCCCCGTTCCTCTGGATTTCGAGGCGATTTCGAGGCTGGCTGAATCGTCCTTGTTTTGGGGAGGCTTACAGGTACATGCATAAGACGTACTCTTCTACCGACACCGGACCCTACACTTACAGTGTACATCCGAACTTGGTCGGGTACACTCCAATAGTAAACACCCCACTTGACTGCATTATACATTTCCATGTTTCCCGTTCTGGTAACAGAGGCGCGACAAGCTTTTACACGGCGGTGGAAATAGACTCGGCCAAGCTTTTGCCCATCTCTACAATAAGGCTCGTACCGAGAAGGACCGTGAGCTAACGAACGCCCGTTCCTCACTGTCACTATTAGTAATGGACACTGCTCTCCCCACCCCCATCTTCTTTCCGATACCGAAACCTGCTGAATAGTGATCGGCCCCACCCAATGCTTTGCTAGCCAATTCGGCAGTCAAATATTTCTGCTTCGAGGCTTTGCTAAGGTAAAAATACTACCTCTGGTGCCATCTCTATGCAATGCTGTCTCGTTTAATAAAAGAGTTATACACCGTTGAAGATCCAGTGCGGCTTGGCGGTGTAATGGAAATCTTTATCATTACATGAGAGCAGTGTTGATTGGGTCATTTGGCAAGACCAGGCTGTGGGGCTCTTTTTATATCCAACATGTCTTCACCTTGCATGTACACGTGAATATCCCCCGACTTCTAGCGCATTGTAAAATCTATACTTTCTACACATTCCATCGCATGTCACATCCAATAGAGCTGACAAACGCTGTTGACACGGATATAGTACAGTCCATCGACGATCATCTTGAGTATACCAAAATAGGAAAATAGGTGGCCAGAAGATTTGCTTTCGGTCATGTAACATTATCAAAATATCACGTGGAAAGGACAATGACGTAGCCAGGTCCAAACATGTCAGAACATATCATCATGTGATTTGGGTTGCCAGAAAATATGGGTAGCCATTCGCGTGGTGAGCTGCGAGCTCTCAGGCGGGTTTAAACGGTGTACAGGGAGCACCACTGGTCGTTCCTTCCCAATCCTGTTGACTGCCGTCACTGCATCGACCTTCTCTTTTCGCCTTCACTTTCACTATCACTTTCACTATCACTTTCACTATCACTTTCACTATCACTTTCACTATCACTTTCACTATCACTTTTGCTTCACTTCACTTCACCTCACTTCACCTTACTGCACTTCACTTCACTTCATTTCACTTCACTTCATTTCACTTCACTCCATTTCACTTCACTCCATTTCCCTTCACCACGACGTGGAATCACAACACAGCAATGGAGAGGCGCGACTTCACCCAACAACAACCACCTCCCTTCCTACCACCCCCACTTCTACATCTCCGTCCCTCGAACCAACCCCGTCGAAAACAATAAACACCACACACACGATCAAAACATGGGTTTGACTGTTGCTGAGGTCGTACTCATCGCCCTCGTCGGAGGGGGCCTGTCCTACAGCGCTTTCCTTGCGGTCTTTTTCGTGCGTGCCCTCTTTAAGAAAGGTAATTTGAAAGATCCCCCCAAAAAGTTCACAATCCCCCCTCCATACCTCCGCGAGCGCGACGAAGCCAGGGCTCGAGCTCGTTCGGCAGCGATTAACGAGCCACTCCGCGGCAACTCACAATATCTAACCCGCTCCAACACGATTGATTCCACAGTCACAACCACCAGTCTCCTCAGCACACCAGGCGTGCAAGTCAACCGCTGGACCGGTGAAGTTGTGGTCGATACTGCTCTCGTTCGAGATAGGCAACTTCGGCGCGAAGCTGAAGAACAGCGTCGAATCAGCCGCCTCCCTACATTCGAGCAAGACGACTGCGGAGATGGTCGAAATTTCCCAGAAGTACCCTATGTCGGCATCGAACACTTGAAACCCCTTCCACTCCGGCGATTCCGGCCAGACCCACCAGTATACATGGCCATGGGCTTGCGGAAGCTGGATGCGAAGGAATGGCTTAGTATCGACCAAAGCTATACCACCTTCCACGAGGCACGTGCCGAGCTGCTGGCTGAGATGCGTGAAGAGTGTATTCAAGTTACTCAGGAAGGCGAAGAGGCCTGTGTCGAGTTGATGCAAGAAGTCGTTGAGTTTCTGCTGAAAAGATATCCGGAACACTTCCAAATCCATGACTGCGGATTCGGACGGAAAAAAATTGAAAACCGCATCACAGGCGAGGAATTCGATCTCCAGCGACCTTGGACTTGCTATCCACTCGAGATGTGTGCAAGGTTGGCCATGGAAGACTTCAATATCTTGCACAAGGGTGCCTTCACTGGTGAACACTACCTGTAAGACTCCACCACAGCTTACCACTCTATTCAATAAACTAATCATTCCATCCAGAACTGCCTCTGCCACCGTCTTCCCTGCAGGCTGGCGCCTTCGTGAGCGAATAGGCAAGTCCGTAGCCGATCTCCACGGTCCTGTGCCCCTCTGGAAAGGTAAACTATCGTGCCCTGCTGAGCAGCAAGATGAATCCTCCCAGCTAACCACACTTCCCATGTCAAAGATGTTTCTGAGATTCTGAATGCTAGCTACTTCACACGCTTGTCACCATCATCCTGCATGCAACGTTCCTCCCTTTTCATTCAGATCGCCCCAGCCGACCGGCATCTTGAGGAGATTCTCTTTGCCCAACATGGCAAAGACTTATTCGCCGGCGACATCTGCAATCTGCTCCCACGAGACATTCTCATCCGGCGTGAATCCCAAATCTTCCGTCGCTTGCCGAAATCTGGGGCAGTTGTCTTCACCGTGCATACGAGCCTGGAGAAATTGACTGACTTGCCTGAATCCGAGCACGCGAGTCTAGTAGCTGAGATTCGTAGCTGGCCCAACGAGATTGCTCGATACAAAGGCAGGGATTTATGGCAGAGGGCTGTGATGGGCTGGTGTGAGGGCTCGCGGGCCACTTATCATGACGATGATAATGTGGGCAGCGATACAGGAAGTTTCACGAGGGTTGATGATGATTAGGGGGCCGTTGAATCTTTGTGTAAAGTAGAATAGTGGATAGTGAAATCAGGTACACGGCGTTGCGGATTGCGTATCAAGGATTCGGATGGAGTTAATAGGAGATTGCACGCTGTGGAGAAAGGACAGAATGGTGGATGGTGAAATCAGACATACGGCGTTGCGGATAACGAAATGCGTGAGTCGATTAAGGTTGATGGGGATGGTAGGATTCGGATGGATTTAACTGGGCTTTCTATGCTGTGGACCGAAGGTTGTGGCTCACTAATCGATTGAGTGAATTCCAGGATTCGGAGCTCAGGAATCAACTAGGGATTCTAGTCTGTGGACCAAAGGTCGTAGAATCCGTGGAATGTACGGGAAGAGTTGATTCTTTCCTGCAAACAGCCTAGCTTCTGTTTATGGATCTGCTGTTCAGGAATGGTTGACTTTGTTTACCCTCTGCTTCAAATTCAATCGGTCGGACAATTTCGAATGAATGGAACTACTTACTCACACTGGACTGAAGGATTCTTTTTCCTGTTGATTATACATCATGTACGCAGTGTGACGTTTCAGCCTGTATCCTCGAAGCCTTTTCCATTTTTCGCCCTGAACGTAGTTTGTAGCTAACAGGCAGATAGATGGCTATTTGATCTTGGGGAATGACGTTCGGCGTGCCTAACCGTGGACGCTATTCTCGAGTCTTGAGACTCCCACGAGATTATGTGTGAGGGGGGGATGAGGTTGACGGTAGCGGACCGCAGTGGTGAGCAGTGTTGGTTTGTATTCTGCAAAGAGGTAGTGTTCTACGGAAGGAATTGTCATGAGAGGCAGGGGGAAAGAAAAGTATGGAGAACGGTCGGTTACAGAGGGAGGGGGACGGGCTGTTGATTGATTAAGGTGAGGGGAGGTGAGACGAAACGAAATGAGATGCGGATCTGATTGTACAGAGACTGTTCTGTTCCATCTGTCTCCGAGACGACGCGATGTCGCGTATCGGGATTCCAGCGCTCGGTGGGACGCTGTGGATGTCTGGCATGGACTTGCGGGCAGCAACGCAAGACGAAGGAGTTCTCGGAATAGTATACAAGAAGTGGAATGTTGTCGGGATCTCGGCGTTCACCCAGACTAGGACGGCTTGGTGATGCTCGATATGTATCGTTGCAGTCTCCCTTTCCGTCTCGGGGTTTGTCTATGCGCGGTGTTGTGATCTCTTGGGTACGTTGCTGGAATTCTGGCTGGCGGCTTTTTGCTTCTCGGATGTGTGTTCTACGTAGCGATTTCGGGTTTTGCTGACGGAGTAGATGGGTTGATTGGTTCATACGGCGGATGTGTAGATATCGATATGGACGGAACTGGCGGAGAAGGACAAGGAGAAGGAGAGTGCTGGATTCTTTGTGGAGAAACGACAGACCTGTAGTACGATACATACGCCTACTATGCCACGCTGTGTTATTATTTGGTTGACCAACCCCAGCAAATCCATCCGTCCGTAAAAAGGCCTATCGAAAGAAGGAAATATGGTAGAAGTAAAAAGAATCTCCAATCCAGTTCAAATCAAAATCCCCCTCCCAAAAAAAATAAATTCTCAACTCTTTCCTTCCCATCAACTTCCCAAAAATCCCCTCCCATAATTTCGACTCCGTTCCCTGCTGAATCCTTCGATGCGTACTCCACAAAGCACGACCTGCATTCTACCCATGCCAGCAGTACTGACTTCGCCGTCTGCCAAGGGTTCAACACGTAAGCGCCAATGTGCTCTTTTGATGATGATTTCCTCTTCGTGTTCGTGTTCGTTCTCGTGGTGGTCGTGGTCGTTCTCTTCGCCGTCTCTTCGCGATGAAGAAGACGAAGAAGAATAATCGTGCGCTTTCGCACCACCCCAAACCCACTCCTCCTTCTCCCTCTCCCTCTCCCTCACTGCATCATCCCCATCATCGCCATACACACGTTTCCTCCCCCTCCCATCAACCCGTCTAATGCCCACCCTTCCCCGCTGTCCCTCGCCCCTCCAAATCCCAACACCCACCCTCTCTCCATCAACCTCCATCTCGCAATCCGCACCGATCCTGACACGCACTCTCCTCTCACTCATCCCCGAATTCGCCGGCGAAACAGGTTGTGCTGCCACGCCGCCGCCAGACTGCAACATCATGAGTCCGAGTGGCTGCGTGGCCGGGAGACCCATTTTAGACGCGATTACGCTAAAGAGAGAAGTTATTCGTGCGAGGGTCGTGGCATGGAAGGTTGTGCGCAGATCGAGGGTTGGAGAGGAGGAAGAAGAGACCGTAGGGGCGTAGGAAGGTAGATGCAGAGTTGTGTGTTCAGAACCGGAGATTTCGAGGATCAGGATGTTGTGGTTCGCGTGGTCGTCTGTGTACGGACGCGCATACGAGACGAGTCCCCCTCTGTAATGGCTTCCCCCCGTCGAGACGGCGGGACTTGTGGGTTTGCTTGCGCTCGGGTCGGGAGACGCGCCGGAGATGGATACCGCGGTGGATCCGGAGCCTGAGTTCGAGGATGTAATACTGGATTGTCCATCGGGTTTGAAGGATACGCCCGATTGGCGGATATCTTCTAGTCGGATGAGAATCTCTGACTGATTTCTCGAGAGGTTGTAGGAGATTTCGCAAGGGATCAAACGTTGTTCCAGGCCTTTGAGATGGAAATAGCGTGCATCTCTGAGGAGCTGGGCGCGGTGTTCTTCGTTGCGGATCTCGATTTTGTAGCCTTGGAGGATTTTGATGAGTTCGGCGAAGATGTCACCGTTCTTATTGGGGATGATTGGGGGGGAGATTGAGGGGGGTCGGAGGAGGGCATTGCGGTCGAGTCCGGGGAATACTTCGGTGGGTGTGGAGAAGAATTGTGCGAAGCCTAGGGAGAAGTAGTTGGGACTGTCGCCGGGGGAGGAGAATATATCGCGGGGTATCTGGAAAGGCCGACCGCCAATGCGGACGAAGATGTCGGTGCTAAAAAGTTGTTTTGTTAATCGGGGCACTGTACAATAGTTAGCACACAACACGTTATGGAACAAGTTCTTGACGACGCTTACATGAATAGAACTGTGCGTCTGCAAATAGCTTAACATAGTGCTCTCCATCGCGCGGAATAATGTGGTATCCTTGCAAATGCAATGCGATATCGCGGAACGTATCGGGATCACGGTCAATATACAGCGTCCTCAGGTCGCCAGCACGGCCTGTGGTAGTATGCAGTTGGTCTGTGAAAAAATGGGAGAAATATGAGGGTGCTCTAGCATAGTTAGCCACCTTGTCCCTAGCCTGAACATGTATGGGATATACACACCATCTGAGGATAGGGAAGCTCCGGATAGTCTAAACAGCTCCGACCCAATCTGTATTGGGAACACCTTGCCCGCTGGCAGTATATCATGTCCACCCGGCGACTCTACTACCTTTCTCGGTTTCGAAACGTCGATGACTCTGCCCTGTGGCCCTGTGCCCTTGCCCACCTCCTTCTTCCGTTGTTGTTCTGCGCTGACGTTGGCATTGGACGGCCCCAAGGTCTCGGGGGCCGCCGCGGGGGCGGTAATCTGCGTCATGGATGACCGACGAGGAACAGACGGTGCAGTGATGATGGGAGACGTTATCGAAGCAGAGGAGGATGATCTGGACTTGTTAGGACGTTTCGGGGGACCTTGCTGGATCTCAGACACAGCGCTGACAGTCTGCGATATGGCGGAATTGGGTTCCGAATCGATCTTTCTTTTCATGCCCGTCTGGATGGCAGGTCTCTGAGGCGGCTTCAGTGGAGGCGAGAATGGATTCTGGGGGTTTGTGGAAACTGCGCTCTGAGGGGGTTGAGGTGATTGGTACGGGGGATCGGATGCGCTGACGGGAAGCGGGATGGTGAAGTCGTTGGAGGACACAGTCTGGTTCTGGAGCTCCTGGACAAGCTCGCCCTGCGGCTCGTAGTGATTGGAGAAATCGGAAAACTCAATTGAATTGTTCCAGTCCCAGATGAGGGGGCCTCCGGCGGCGGCGGAGAAGTTGTAGTTGGGGAAGGGCGCGGCGCCGTGGGCCTGCGACGGCAGCGAACTCTGCGGGTTGGAGAAGTCGGGGAATCTCAGCGTCGCGTCCGAGCCAGGCGTCTGGTTCGTGGCTGGTGACGCGCTGGGAGCATTTGTATTCTGGTCTGCTTCATAGCGGTCGTGGGCTTGAGGGGCAAAGACGGACGTCGTTGCCGTCTCTGCTCCACCAAGCTGGTGGGCGAATGCTTGGTCAGTGCTTTGATATGCGAAGTCTCGAGGAGTGGTTCGACCAGATTGGTGGGGCATTCAGGCTGTCTGTGTCTAGACACGATAGACCGGCCTCTATACAATACCAATGAGGGAAGAAGTGAAGATGAATCTATCTTCTGGCAGCAATCTGGACAGCTGGGAAGCTTGTGGGGGAAGCTTGGGAAGCTCAGAGGGTTTGCTGATGGAGATTTGACTAAGGAAACCTGGGGGGAGAAATCCCCAATGGCCGGCACTCTTTCCGAATGCGGGATAGCGCCAGTCTTGCTAATACGAGCCCACGCCTATGTAATCGAAGCGTTCAGTTGAGGTTGGGGGGAATGTCTTGAAGAATCAAGGAAGTTGTTGCTCGGGATGGGATACAAATGCTTGGGGTGATGGACAGATGGTTGTGAAGGCGGGCCTGGAATTCGAAGGTTTGTGTTGCGACGAAGCAACCACGTCAATCAGCATTCCGGGGTATTAGATATATGTATAAGCCAAAACCCGGTCCAGACTATGCCGTGCTCATCTGCAGCTGCATTGTACATAGTTTCTCGGACGAAGCGCCTCCTCGGGCGACCGTCTTTCATCGGGGAGGGACGACGAGATGCCACTACGAGCAAGTCGCCGCTGGTCGCCGCTGTTTGCCAGCGCTTGGGATGCGGCTGAGGTGCTGATGACGGGCCAAATGCTGGGTATTGCAAGGCTTCTTCGTCAAGCGACCTCCGTCGGTGGCTTGAAAAGGGGGGGAATCTGACGTGAGGCTTCTCCCGATCACAATGCAGGCGACCTCTGACGGCGAATCTTCACTGTACTGTACAGTCCAGTTGTCGCAACTATCCACGATTTGTAGCGAGACGGACCGCAAAATCACTCCGCGACGACGCGAACAAGAAGATCTTCATGATTACTCACCATAATTATTAAGTTTCGCTACTGTGAGTTCAGGATACTGTTTGCATAGAATAAGAAACATTACAGATGTGAAGGTCTTCTAGAGGGCGCCATGCAGCCTTGGGAACCGTTGGGTCCCGTTCGGCCGCTTCGGCACAAATACTAAATACTAACTAAACACCATCGCTCTGCGCCTCTCGGACGATTCTAATGGGTTACCTCCGACATTGGCACAAACTTCTCGCCAGTATCTTTCTCTATCCTCGCGGCAGCCCGCTTATACGCCTCTCTGTCCTGCGATCGTCGAACGAAGTTGTACAATTTCGGATAGCTGGTCTCGCTAAGCGGTGCTCGGTTCACTGCGGCCTCGAGTGCAAAACCCATCATGATATCTGCGCCAGTGATGTCCGATCCGCAGAAGTACTCTCCTTCGCCGAAATAGTCTTCCAGGAAGCTCAGGTGGTTTTTGAGCTCCCTGTTCACAAACGATTCGTCGACCTTGTTTGCAATCGAGCCTGTGATGGGCTTGATGAAAAAGGGTACTGGAGCTTTGCGGATACCTGCCCTTGTTATTAGCACTTTGGTCCAAGTCATTGCCTGAGGGGCGCACCTACTCTTGGTAATTAACGATACAATAAGGATTGTCATCAAGCTTCCTTCGGTATAATGCATGAGGAACTGCCAAATGTTAGCTTTGCGCATGTCCAAATGCAGTAGTTGGGAAACATCACTTACACGATACTTCAACCATGCCTCTGTCTCGGCCCCAACCGCCCCGTCCTTGCCCTCGGGATACCTCCCAGGAATCAACCACCTCCCGAAATGCTCAGTAAGATACTCGACAATCAGTGCGCTCTCGGCCAACACAATTGGTTTCTCGACCCCCGGTGCCTCAATTGTCAAGACGGGTGCCTTTCCCAAAGGATGAATTTCTTTGAGCTCCGCCGGCGCCAGCATGTTGCTGCCGCGATTGAATACTTTCAGCTCATATTCCAATTCCAGCTCTTCGAGCAGCCAGATGATCCGGTGGGCGCGGGAATTCTTGAGCCTAAGGTTTTTTTGTGAGCAAGAGAAGCTGATTTCGCGGGAAGTCGAGGTTCCGTGATGTGAGGGATGATAGAGGGGGCGGTGTGGACTGAGGGTGTGGCTCAGCGTAGGGTGTGGCTTACCAGTAAAGGGTAATCTTGACGTCTTGCTGATTGGCCTTTTGAGACATTATCGCGGGTGTAAGTGTTGGTATCACGATATGCTAAGGGATTACGACGGTTCGTAGGAGTTTCAAGATATGGCGGAGAATGGAGAATGGAGAATGGTGAAAGGTGAAAGGGCAAATTGGTTGTCAGTGGCGGCAGTTTCTTTTTAAGTGCACGATGGAGAGAAATCGGGTCAGGGTCTGATCGTCACACGCGGAGTATATTCTCAAAGCGAAGTGCCTATCCGATGAACACATTGTGGACTCTTAGTTTGTCCGCATGGAGACCGAATGACTAGCTTTTTCATGAATGGTTAAGCCAGTGGAAGCTTATTTGACTTCTTCGGGAGCTCGCAGAAAGATCTTACGTACCGAGGCTGAATCTTTGAAACATCACCGCCAATACGACCAATCACCACCTCATCATAACGACCACGACCATGACAGCGAATAACGACTGCCTTTAATTAGAGGTCGAGCAAGAACAAACAAAGACCAAAAGAAATATCTTTATAAAGTCCAATCACCCCGCCTGTTGCACCCAAAAACGCAAGACCACCCTTTAACCAATCCCATTGCTTCGATTTCCCCGCCAAGCAAAAGCCCACTTGCACCAGCAACCTTAGTCATCCCCGTCAACCCCAAACCTCAACCTCACACCTCTCGACCACCACCCACGCAACCCAACCCCACAAAACAACTCTCCAACCCTTCAACCCGCCCCAATTCAAAAATGGCGGGCCACCACAACCCAAACGGTATACCTCGCCCCTCGCTAGTCCCCCAAAATCCGCGCAATTGCTGACAACAACGCTCGAATAGTCCTCCACAAGGATCCCGCATTTATCAAATGGAACAGTAGGCCTCCCTCTCTCCCGCTCCTTCTTCCGCATCCACCGTCGCAGCCGCTCCTCTTTCACCCCATGCTCCAGACGCCGATACAAAGCTCGAACACGACTAACCACCCGTAGACATGGTAGTAAACCGCCATAAGTACTTCCGCTGGACACCGCGCACCGTGTGGATCAACTTCGCGTACGTCATTCTGGTACCGGCGATGTTGGGGACTGCGGGTTATATGACGGATGTGAGTCTCTCCGTAATGACGGATTGGAAGAATGGATACTAATGGATGGATAGGGCAAGTGGGATTTCCGTGGGAAGAGGAGAGGGGATTTGATCTCGGAGTTTTAGGTGGGGAGACTGAGGGATTGTGAAAATGGGAATTCAAAGGAGAATAAGAATGGGAATGAGAATGAGTTTGGGATTGGGGATGGAGTGTATATATCAGGGAAACTTCTTTTGTTCGGGTTCAACTGGGACGACATGGATGTGATGGCGATGGTGATGGTGATGTGTTGTATTATCAAGTTCTATTCCTCGAGTCCTGCGAACAATATCGTTAAGCGACTGGGAATATCCGCCATACCACTCAAATCACCAAGCTCACCCCTGTCACAACCTGCAAACCCTACCTAGGTAGTAAAACCCCCAAACAGCATCCTAACCCCTCTCAATCTCCTTCCTTTCACCCTCCTCCCTCTCATCCTCCCACCTCTTCAACCAACCAATCCTCTCATCGTCTGGCGCAATCCACAGCGCGCGAAGCACCGCCCTGCTCCAATATCTCATCGTCGTATCCGAGATCCTGGAATTCTCATAGACATCCTCGAGCGCGGAGTACAGAGCTTCGCATTCTGCTTGCAGACCGAGGACGCGCAGGGAGCGCAGGATACGGGTAAGGCGCAGATGGTTGTGGTCGAAAGGGTGCACCCAGTTGCTGGAGTTGCGACGCCAGTGTGGGGCGCGGAGGACGGTTATGGTGGGGGGTGGAGGGGAGGGAGAGGGGTCTGCGGAAGATTGGTTTTGGGTTGATGATGAAGGAGCACTTTCTGTCTCTTCGGGAGTGATGGTTTCGGTCTGTGGAGTTGCTGCAGATTCCTTGTCAATGCCTGTTTCTGTGGTCTCGTGACTCTCAGCATCCGGCTTCTTCTCAGACTCCCCAGACTCCTCCTTCTCTTTTTCTCTCTCTTTTTCCTTCTCCTTTTCTTTCTCCTTCTCCTTCTCCTGCGCCCTCCTCTCCTCCAAAGTCTCAAACCCATAAAACCTCAACATCCTCACAAATGCCTCCCTCATGCGTCCCCTCAACTCACTCCTCGCCCGAAACGCATCAAACACCTCCCGATTCACAACCGGCGCCTCCATGTTGAACGGACTTCCCTCGGGCAACGGGAATAGAATCTGGATGTAATTGTGGCTACGTTCGAGATTCTCGTCTGGCCACGCGATGATGTTGTCGAGAGTCCGGCCACGGCTGTCGCGGCCTTTGATGACTGGGTCGTAGAAGTCGAGGATTAGTTGGGTTGCTTTGTGGTCATTGTCTTCGAGACCAGATTCAGTGTCTGTATCAGTGTCGGTGCGGCGGAAGAATTTGAAGCGTTTTGCGCCGGGTGCCATGGTGTCTGCGACGGTGTCCTCGTAGCGGATTGAGAGTGGTTTGGGGTTGTGGAGGTTGAGGAGGTGAGCGAGGAATGAGGGGCGTGAAGGTGTCTTGGTGTTGTGACCTTTTTGCATAGTGAGTTATGTGTTGTTGGCAAGTGAGTTGGGAATTTGGATTTACCTAGGTCTATATCACGAGGCGGGGTGGTGATGCGGGTACGACGTTCATCAGTTGTGGAGGCTGAGGCGCTAGGCAACCGCGAGGCTGAAATATGAGTGAACGGTGAATGAGGATTAAGGGAATTTTGCAGTGAGATATTTGTTTTGAGTTTGAATCTATCGCCACAGTGAGACGCTTGTTGAATTGCATATCAATGTGTACTCGGAAAGTGATGTTGAGTTGGCCTCGAGAGATCTAGCCTAATACGGATTAGTGCTATTGAAAGAAAGGGACGTCCTCTGAGGTGGGATGGATTTCCCATAACGCTGTCTACATCTAGTTTTCATCTCTTTCGTTCGCAGATGCTTTAAATAAATATGCTACTGCTGCTCAGCTCTAAGAGTCTATGGATTGCTCAAATGTGGTAGTACGCCAGAACAGGAAATCTTCCCATGGTATTTTCCCCAGCTGTGCTGTCTTGTCTGTACAGCTTATTCCAACAGACCAGACATGTATAAAATCCTGCATCCACACCTACACAGCCCCCAGTAATGATCGATTGTACTCGCTTTCCTGTATGCACGAAATTCCATGGTAGTGTTCAAAGACTGCCTGTTACACTTTGGCAGCCCTAACCATGCGCGACTTTCCAAAGAGCGCTCTCGACCCCTGCCCCGCATGCACCACGACTGCACAACGACGTCACCAGGCGGGATTGTTGAACGCGTCTCATAATACCATCCCATCACAGCTGCAGCATTCACTCGTGTCAGAAACTCGGCTTGAGGCGGACTTGCATCGCGGGAGATAAACCTGCCTGTAAAACCGCTTATGCAGGGTATTCAGCGGCTCTGGGCCTCGTTGTGTGCCAGGTAACGAAGTATGACGGCAGAACTTATCAGAGATTTTGGCGTGGTAACTGGGAAGTAAACTAGGTTCTTGTTTCTTTTTCTTTTCTTCGTTATCTGTGTTTGTGGGTATATAAAGGAGACGTTCTGTCGATCTTGGACTATTTCGTTTTTCCCTTTTTTCCATATCAAATTTGTGTCTGGCTCTTTCCATCATCTCTAGTATCCCTCAGTAAATTTTAACTTTAAGATGGGTGACCACGGTATGTTTTTATCAAGCATTGGTTGCCGTAACAGTTTACTGACAATTGACAGAGCAGCAACCAACCCCTGAAAACAACACCCTCTTTCAAGCGTTCGAATGGAACGTCCCCGCCGATAAGGGCCACTGGAAGCGCCTGATCAAAGAGATTCCCAAGCTCAAGGCTATTGGTATCCAAAATATATGGCTCCCACCCGGCTGTAAAGCTGCATCCCCTGAAGGCAACGGCTACGACATCTACGATCTCTACGATCTCGGCGAGTTTGAACAGAAAGGTACCCGCGCCACCAAATGGGGCAGCAAAGAAGAGCTCCTCGAGCTCTGCAAGATTGCCAAAGAGAACGACATCGGCGTATACTGGGACGCAGTCCTGAACCACAAAGCCGGCGCCGACAATACCGAACGATGCCGCGTTGTCGAAGTCGACGAAAACGACCGCACTAAAGAAGCCTCCGAACCCTACGAAATCGAAGGCTGGCTAGGCTTTGACTTCCCCGGCCGCGGGGACAAATACTCATCCCAGAAATACCACTGGGAACACTTCAGCGGCACCGACTACAACCAAGAAAACGAAAGGAAAGCCATCTACAAGATCCTCGGCGACAACAAGGGCTGGTCCCACAGCGTCGACTCTGAATCCGGCAACGCCGACTACATGATGTTCGCCGACATTGACTACTCGCACCCGGAAGTCCAAGCCGACGTCAAAAACTGGGGCGTCTGGATCACCAAAGAACTCGGGCTCAAAGGCTTCCGCCTCGACGCCGTCCAGCATTTCTCCGAACGCTTCACCAACGAATGGGTGGACAACCTACGCGAACAATGCGGTGACGACATGTTCATCGTGGGCGAATTCTGGGTCGGCGACCCGGACCAAATGACCGCGTGGCTCGACAAAATGCACCACAAATTCTCCCTCTATGATGCGCCGCTCCTCTACAACTTTTCCACCCTCTCCACGACCGAGGATGCGGATCTACGCAAAGTCTTCGACAACAGCCTGGTAGCCGCCGCACCGCTCTCCGCCGTCACCGTCGTCATGAACCACGATACGCAACCGGGCCAGACGGTCGCGACCAAGATCGAAGGCTGGTTCAAACCGCTTGCGTACGCGCTGATTCTTCTCACGAATCAAGGCTATCCGTGCCCCTTTTACGGCGATCTGTACGGCATGAAAGGCGAGCACCCGGAACCGCCGTCCTGCGGCAACAAACTGGCCGATCTGATTCTCGCGCGCAAATTGTATGCCTACGGTGATCAGGAACAGTACTGGGATGATGCACATACGCTTGGCCTCGTGCGACGCGGGACATGGGATAAACCGGCCGGGTTGGCGTGCGTGCTGAGCAATACCGGGCCTGGGGAGGTGCGGATGGCGGTTGGAGAGATGCATGCGGGGGAGGTGTGGACGGATGTGTTGGGGTGGGAGGAGGGAGAGGTTGTGATTGGGGATGATGGGTTCGGCGTCTTCAGGTGCAGTGGGACGAGTGTGAGTGTTTGGGTGAACAAGGACGCAGAAGGGAGGGACAGGTTCCCCGTGGAGTTTGATGCGGATATTTATGGGGAGGGGAAGTAGAGGCATGGGAATAGATGGGTTCGAGGGGTGAACGGGACGTTTCTTTTGGGATACCCGGAGGCTTTTCCTGGAAGAGGATTTCTGGCTTAGAATGAATAGGTTATGGTAGATTTGGAATGATATGTTCCCTTCAAGTAGGATTCATCGTGTGGTGTTGATTTATTCTGTCCATTGTACGTCGTGGGATTGACCCTTTAATATTGAGCTGTCATATCACTTTCGATCACGCCCTCGTTAACTTCATATGCTAACAGGGCCCTAATGTAATGAGAAATGTTGCCAACACTTCTGCCGCCACAGCAGAGAATACGTTACTCTCCAACATCACTCGTTGCAAATCCTTGTCCCTTGTCGGTGTCAGTTAACCCCCGCATCCCCTCTACCACCTCGCAGAACCGACTTTCTACAATTCAGCATCACTTAAAAGGCTTTGGATAATATTGTGTGGAGTAGAGATTTCATAGATTACGACGTGTCATTTATTTTGCAGCAAAATGTTTCCCAAATCGTACGTACTGTTACAAATCCTTTCCCAGCCTCTAGACGGCGGAGATGTACATGACAAAAATCTATGACGGGGTAAGACGCAAGAGGAAATAGATATAGAACCCTTGCGAACCGTATGCAAGAAAAGACAACACACCCGTGCGCGTGCACGCACACGCATAATCACACGAAGACAGGCCCAAAAACTTTTGTGTCGATATTAGAAGAGCCTTAGATAATGAAAGGCCATTCCGACCGACTTTTTCGTCACTGTCTTGATATCATTTTGCTCCAACCTGCACCAGCCCCCTTGATGAGATGATGCGCATCTATTTGGCAATCTCAACACCGCCGGTGGCACCCAACGCCTTCTTGATGTCTCCGTAGATGGCGAATTGACCGGCAGTAAGGGTACCGACCATGAAAAGACGGGCACCGATACCAGTGAAACTGCCCTTGAGACCGAGCTCCTTGGCGATCTTGATGAGACGGCTGGTGGTTCCCTCTCCGGGAAGACCCTTGGTCTTGTTAATCTTTGAGAGCATGGTGTCGGCGGGCTGGGAGATGATGGCAGCAGCGAAACCGGCGATGAGACCAGATCCCAAGTTAATGGTGGTCTGCATGGCGTCGGAAGCCTTGCTCTTGTCAACCTGGCGGTAGATAGCCTCGTTGACCTTCTCGAAGACGACGAACTTGGCGCAGGTGTATGGGACCCTGTGAAAAATGTCAGATGCGTTTTTCTTGGCTACAAGTTTGTGCTATGACGTACTGTTTGAAGAGAATAGGACCGAAACCGGAGTAGAAAGCGCCAACACCCTCGGTCTTCAAGATCTTGCTGAAACCGCCAATGAGGCCATTGGCAAAGGTGGGCTCAGAGACAAGACGGATACGGGTGGCCTCAAGAGGGCAGAGGGCAATATCAGCGAAGAACTCGGCGAAGGCGGCAGAGACGATGTAGACGGCGGTACGGTTCTTGGAGGCAGTCTCGTAGCCGAGGATGTTGATGCTCTGCTGCTTGAAGAGCTCATAACCGCCGAACTTGAAGGCACCCTGAAGGAAGTATCCAGCGGCAGTGGGACCGAAGCCGGTCAAGAGAGCACCAGCACCCTCCTTAGCAATGACCTGCTTGAAACCACCGATAAGACCGCGGTTGTAGGTGGCGGGGTCGAGCTGGATCCTGGTCTTGACGCTGCGACATGTCAGTTCTGCAATTGAGGTGTTTTTTTTTCTTTTGGGCTGCAAGATAAGCTGGCCCATGTCTCCGCCGGAAATGTGGGCGACGAGCCATTGAGGCACGGGCAGCAGCTCAAGCAGGGCGGAATACGTACACATCGACGGGAGTGAGGGCACCGTGGGTGACGGAACAGCAGACAGCACCAGCAAAGGCGAATCTGGAGTAGAGATCAAAGCCGGAGGGCTTTGTTGGGTCGGCAGCGGCAGCGGTGGCCTTGAGGGCATCGAGCTTGGTCGAGCCTGTGGACGAAGGGGGGACGCCGGCAGACATTGTGGAGAGGAGAGAACCCGAGATGGGGAATGTGAAGTCGAAAGGACTGAGGGGAGAGGTGCGACGTGGGAGTCGACGGGGTTAGATGGGGGTGGTTGAAGCAAGAAAGCAAGAAAGCAAGAAGCGAGGTTGCAGAGAGGAAGCGATGGATAGACGGATTACGGAGATACTGCCGTCCAAAAATCGCTTAGGCTGGGCGCTGGAAAATATTTGCGCCCCGACCTCTCCCGACCATCGGCTAACCCGATTGGGTTGGTCACCCACCTCCTGCCACTCAATCCCCATTGCACCTTCCTCCCTCTCCACTGGCCACTCACATGGCGTCTTCTTAGTGCGTGGTCGCCCATACGCTAAAATCACTCACTCTCGCTCACTCTCGCACATATTGCCCATTCACCCTTCACCCTTCACCCTTCTCTTTCACCTTCCACTAAATCAAAATCACCCTTCCCCATTGCAGCCTTTCTTACGACTCTTTGCACGTCATTTGCGATGTCTGTACTGCTGCGAGACGAATCTGCGCGTATTCACGGCTGGGAGGGCTCAGATGTGTGTTTCCCTGCTCTTTGCCTGGCCGGCCCATTCATCCGATGAGCCTCACCTCACCAAGACAGCCACACATCATCCGGAGAGCCTTTTCCGGTCCTTATACCGTAGTCCATCAGTGGTGCCAAACATCCAATTCACTTCAAGTAACATTCCGAGATTTACAAAGTCCACATATCTGGACCTGCTCTTAGGATTGCACCCCGCGTTGCTCACTTCACTCCATCGCTGCACCGGATATTGTCATTGCGCCAGCTGATTGCGACATTCGCGTGTGACACCTGGACGCGGTAAGTCGCCCTGTGGTTGGTAGACTCGAGCAACATGTGTGTAGGAAATTCAAAAGCTTATTGTCACGTCCTCTCTCCAACCTCTCGTCTCTCTCTTCTTTTCTCGACAGTCCCATGTGCTTCTGCAGAGCCGCCGTCCGCGCTCCTTTCAAATGGCTCCTCTCTCCCATGCGACCATTCGTACCAAGCGACATGAACCCACGCGACTCCCCTCAACTTCAACGCATGTGTGTTACAGCACCAGTCGGTCGACTATAAGGGACCACTGTAAAATCCACACAACTCACGCAACATAATGCATTCGAATCAACGATATTCCTCGGTCTCGGAGCACTATTCAGATTCTCAGTCCTCAAACTCAAATTCAAACTCATAGTCGTCCACGTCTTGTCCTCCGTTTGCCCTCACGTGGACATCCTCATATGTCTGTAGTTGATATCTGGCGGCCTCCCATATATCCTGAAGCGCCCCTTCCAAATGGTCTATTCCTCGAAAGACCACAGTTATTGAACGCTGGATGTCCCGAGTTTCATCCACTACTGCCATCATCATTGCCGATGTTTCAGGATTACCCATTCTCTCTTCGAGCACGTGCTGTCTCTCCTCCTCTGGCCTGTCCAGGGCGGAGAATCTTCTAGTTCTCAGGTAACACCTATTGCCGAGTTCCTTCAATGATTCAATCTTGGAGTGGGTGCTTTCCTGCAAAGGTTCCACTGTGTCCATCCGCTCTCGAAGTATCCGGCTCAATTGGGAGTCGGCATCTTCACATTGCTCCTGCAAGATAACCGATGGTACATGCGGTGAATTCTCGAGGTACCATTTTTGACTGGTCTGTGCAATGGCCAATGATTGCAATTCTTTCAATTTCCTCATGTATAAGTTTCTACGAGCACGCTTTAAGTCATCCAGCACCACTTTGCCTGCCTTATTGAACTGTACTTTGCCGAATCTTTTTCTTCTTATTCTCTCCATTTCTGCAATGTCTCTCCTTTGTCTGACCCATTTCATTTCTGCTGCTGTCCTCAACTGCTCTGCAAGATCAGCATTGTTGACGTGGAATAGCGATTCGATTAGCAAGTTTGCTATCATAGTATCTAGTAGAGCTGACTCCGTTCCCTGCAGATCTGGCTCCGCGACGAGGCGGTTGGCTATAATCATTGCTACCAAGCTATAGGGATCTTTGTGGAGGAAATCCACAGTTTCTGGATAGACCGCGTGGATGGCCTGCACTACCCTGGTGTTCAGCATCGTCGATGAACCACGACCCTCAACCGCGCGGACCAGTGCCCGTGTGCGCACTCCCAGAGCTCCGATCAACTCAGATACATTCTCAGCCTTGCCGCCATGCCCATATTTCTTCTGTATCGCTGCTGCATTCCACGCCTGTAGCATTTCTAGCAACTCCACATACGAGCCGTAATCAGAAATCAAATCCCTGAAACCTTTTTTTGGATCAAATTCGCGGAATGGTGTGAGCAAGTCTTCTCTCACCACATCTCGTGGCCCCAGTCCCTTGGATATGCGATCCAGTATGATCTTATCTTTCGAAGGCAGTGAATGGCGAGTACAGCGTAATGTAGAAATTTCTTTCCCGCATTCGCTAGCCATGTCAATGTTTGACTGCTGCTCATCCGCTAAATGGTCCAGCCATTCCCGGAGGTCTTGAAGCGTGCTTCTATGATATTTGCCTGCTGCTTGGGATTTCAATCCCTCGACGACGGGGCCTGAAGCTATCATTGGTGCGTTGTGTATCCTTTTCGATAAGAGTCTTTCATACTGAGCACGATACTCCTCGTCGACAGCATCAGAGTCTTGCAAGACCTTTAACACAAGCTCCCTTGTTAGATGGGAAGCAGTGCTGGTGAGATGTGCCGGCTTGACCGGCTTCAACGGAGGCCTGCGCATGTCTGTGTTCGAGAACGCCTTGAACTTGGGGTATGTTAGTTGTGACAAGGAATTGTGGGGCGAGTTATATTGTGGCTTGAACTTGTTTCATAAAAGCAGCAGTACAACAAGAGTGGGTGAGATACATAATTCGCATTGTCATTTTTGGAGGTCACAGACTGATCAGACGTAGTGAAGAAGACAAGGCAATGACAATATCTCGCCATTGACATGCCCGCCTGCATTGCGCAATGAAGTTCCCCGCGCAATGTCAATGTGAGCTCTTTGTGTTGTTCCAGACCGGGCTTCGGACCCAGGTCGGCATCACGCAATTTCCCCGTAGGCTTGGACGACATCGTGAACTTCAATGGCTTTCCGTCTATGGAGTGCGCTTTGTCGAACTAAGGCGCTCCACCGAGAAGATTCGACCGGCCGACTTTCCGACAATCACACCACAACCTGCATGTCGAGGTTGAGCTTCACATGCGCCGATGATCGCCACGCAGTCGTTGATAAGTGTGCAGGATAGAGATGCAATCAGCCGGTACGTCTACCCTGGTACGAAGTATACCATTAGCGACCAAGGCTTATGACAGAGGATAATGTAGAGGTGCGACTGCGAACGCCGCTTAGTCACGCCGTAACCGCCCTCTGACTGGCCGGGGCTGCCTCTCGGACCAATGATTCGCGACCTCCCCCTCCGATAGTGTAGAGTGTGCTCGTGCGACTACACGAGGCAAGCAGAGCAGCCGATAAGAGTGCGTCTCAACGCGCGCTCTGCTCACTAGCAATGCAGACAATCGTTTGGATTATCGTCAAGTCATGGGTTTGTCTTCACCGCCGGCGGCCTCAAGGGCCAGACTGGAAGCAATACCTGCTTGTGACCTAGGTGCCGAACGATCGGGGTTGTCCTTCCGCGGTCGGCCAGGCCACGGCCAGGGTCACTAGGTCCAGCTTTCCAGGTGCCATGCGCCATGTTTAACCTCCGCTGCCCGCTTTTCTTCTTAAACCACTCTCCTCCTCACGGAAAAAAATAACAACTAAAACCCTGCCGACTCTCTCCTTCGCGCCCTCAATTGGCCTCGCCATCCCTCCTTCCGCTGTTTCCAGACTGCTATGTCTCTGATCCAGCACGTCACCCAAATCGACGGAACTGATCGTGAGGAGGCCCTGGTGGACCTGTTTCTGCCCCCACTAGAACGATATGCCTCCATCGAGCGCACGGCAGAGCGACGCTTCTCCATCGAGAGCGGCCTGCATCCCGGAAGTGTAAGAACTGTTCGACGCATCATCAGCTACGATGCCTTGAAGCCGCCCGAGGAAGTCCCCGTCGAGACCGGCGGCATCATCCAGTATACCGTTCCTAAACGCATGAGAGTTGGTAAGGAGGCGCTAGTCCCTGATTTGACAATATCAACACACAAACGTGACTAACAAATGGCCACAGCCCAGGTTATTGCCACCGTGCTTGCGTGTTGGTTTGCGAGCGGCATTGTCTTCGGATTTGCAGCCCTCAAGCCCATCCTAATCAAAGAGGGTGTTTTCAGGAATCTGTGCACCAAAGAAGAACTCGATGCAGACCTGGACGTGTGCTTCGAGCAAGACCTCCGCCTTAATTTCTTCTTCAGCGTCGCGTCCACAACCGCAAATGTAGCCGCCCTCCCTATAGGGACCATGCTTGATCGATTTGGCCCAAGAGTCTGCTATCTTTTCGGCTGCGCTTGCCTTTCTCTAGGCACCATTCTTATGAGCCTTGCCTTTCAGATCGATGAGTTTGACGGCTACACCATTGGCAACTTTTTCCTCGCCCTTGGTGGTAGCTCCATCTTCTTGCCCTCTTTCCAAATTGCCAATGCCTTTCCCAAATCTGCCGGCACTATTGTTGCACTTGTCACAGGCGCGTTTGATGCCTCAGCTGCCGTGTTCTTGTTCTACAGGCTTGCTTATGACAGCAGTGGTGGCAGTTTCAAGCCACAGACCTTCTTCCTCCTCTATCTCCTAGTGCCGATTGCCATCACAATCGCACAGCTCACTTTCCTGCCCAATGAAGCTTACAAGACTTTGCCTCAGCTGGAGATGAAAATTGCTCACGCAGCCGACTCTACACGCGACGTCCACTCTTCTGATGATGAATTGCCCGATGATGAAATGTGGCGTGTCAGGAAGGGTCGAAGCGTCCAACGTCGTCGACGACTTCAAAAGCTTGACAAGCTTATTGGTAGCCCCGACGCCAGAAAATACCGAGAAGAAAAGGAGGAGCAGACACATGAGGCTTCTGGAGTGTGGGGGGCTCTGCACAACAAGTCTGCATCAGAGCAGATGCTAACACCCTGGTTCATCCTCCTCGTACTTCTCACAATCTTACAGCTTGTTCGGATGAACTACTTCATTGCCACAATTCGTGAGCAATACGAATACATGCTCTCTTCTGTCGAACTCGCGGCTCGAGTCAACGACCTTTTTGATTGGGCACTGCCCCTTGGCGGCGTTCTCGCCACGCCTTTCCTCGGACTACTGCTTGACAACGTTAGCACGCCAGGTGTGCTCCTAATTATTGTTGTCATGGTTACGATTATCGGTATAATCAGCTCTATTCCCGCTCTCTGGGCCGGATATGTTAATGTCTTACTCTTCGTCTTCCTCCGACCCCTCTACTATTCCGCCATGTCCGATTATGCCACCAAAGTATTTGGGTTTGCAACTTTTGGTCGTGTCTACGGCACCATTATTTTCACAGCTGGCATCTGCAACCTGTCTCAGACTGCCATAGATGCGCTCACGAAGAAGACGTATGGAGGCAACCCCGTTCCGGTGAATAGCTTCCTTGCAGTGGCTGGATCGCTGATAGGTATTTCCCTGGTCATCTACATCACCGTCCAAGTCCGCCGCTTCCAGAAGAAGTTGGAGGACGAGGACGCGATGACCGTCACCAACACCGAAACCGAGAGCATTATGGAGAGCTTATTAGAGGAGGAGGATGAGCATCGCAATTACGGAAGCTTTGTGCCTAGCAGGCCGTCTTACGAAGCATGAGTATGAAACATTCAAGAATGATAGAAAGGAAAGATTCCAAAAGATATTTCCCGGTCGACTTACAAGATTTACAATTTGCCTTTCGTTTTAGCGAAGGAGTTGGTGTCTGTTTGTTTTGGGGGTTCCAAGATTCCGTATTCTTGTGGGCGTCTGCATGCCATTCGCAATCTTTTCAACGGCCTCGATCATTTCTATCTTTACTCAGGAACTATGATTGGCGAGCGAGCGTGCGTGCGTGCAAGCGACCATCTGCATACAACAGCGTTTCCCTAGCGTTCTTGCACTGTGTTTGCACCTACACTTGTATCTACGAGCTTGGTTTTCTACTTTCCACTTCCTGCCATCTTGTGTCTGTTTATCATTTATTCGCTTTCGATTCTATATTCTGGCGGGCGGGCGGCTTTAATCTTGTATTCTCACCAAAATAGTACTGTACTAATTCAAAATTTCGATTTCGGCTCTCAATAAACAAATCTACCAATCATTTGAATCTGCGGATTAACTGTGGAAGTTATGTTCTCATACGGAAGCTGTCGACATGGTCGTCTCATTGCCGCATTTCCTCTTTACGTGCCTTCAACGCTGATGTGCGAGTAGGGCGGGGAAATGAATGCATTAAACATGATAACTGAAACACAACACAACAGGACACAACACACGAAACAAATCACGACAAGACATATCGCCACATTCTGATGCCTCACTACACTCACATCCAAACAACTTTACCTAAAAAAGTAATGGTATTCCTATTCATTCCTATTTCTTTCATAACCCAAAATTTCAATTCAATTCATAAGCATGCCTCCCGCCTACTCATCCTTAAACCCCCAGCGTCCAGTCTGATCCAGCCCCAAAGGATTCTGCCCCGTCTGTTCCTTCCCGGCAATCTTCTCGGGACGGCTCTCATACGAATCCTTGTTATCGCCGCCTAGCAGCTCGGAGCGCTCGCTCTTTTCGCCTAGGAGAGGGCCGAGGGCGCCGCGGGTGCCGCCGCCGAGTGCGTTGCCCAGGGGGCCGGTGATCTTTTCGAGGGGAGCGCCTATGGGACGGAGGCCGGTGTTTAGGGCTTTGCCTGGGGGGGAAGTTAGAGCGGGGGATGGTGAGGAGGGGGGCGTGGAGAGGAAGAGGTACCGAGGGGGTCACCGAGGGGAGATAGGAGACCGCCTGAGCCTTTTTGTTGCTCGTCTTCCTTTTCCTCGTTGGTGGTGGGGATGTGTTCTTTGTTGTTGGACATGTTTGGATCGAAAATCGAGTCTAGTCGGGTCGAGTCGAGTTGTTGGGTAATTACTACGGTTCAGGGATAGATGGAGCTTTGCAAGTGATGTAAGATGGATGTGAGATGGGTCAGTCTAGTGGATTTCTGCAGGATGTTATGATTATAGAAAGCTGGCAGTAGGAGGCTAAGCTAGCGGCACTATTCTATCTTATGTATGAATCAGCTAAAGTTTAAACCAGGCGCTGGGCAGGTTTGTTTTGTGCGATGGGATGATGCATCGGGGGGGTGACGGAGGTGACGTCAGTGAGCGAGAGTTCCACTGACGTTGGTGCGGATCTGGAGATCGGTGATCGCTAACCCGATTCGGTGGGATGCAGGGATACACGACAGCCCTGTGCTACATAGGCGTTGCGACGACATCGGGTGAGATGGAGCTGGAGATGGAATTTGGGTTTTGGTAAGAGAAAAGAAAGGAGTTCAGGGGCTGATGGTGTGGTCATGGATTCTGGTAGAAGAGGATACATGTACAGGTGGGTAAACTGTATAATTTGCGAGTGAGGACTTGTTTGGTAGAACGCTTATCCTTCAACGCAGTTGTGCATGTAAAGCGTAATAGATATCACGATCAACTTTTCGCATAAATAGTTTACCTTGGGATTTTGTGAAAAAGACAAACATTAGCGTGTACTTTGTCGGCCATACTAGGTTCTTAATTGCTATCTGTCCAACAAACGAAACTCAAATGAAAAGATCTGCTACATGTGTACGCATCTCTAAACAAATGCCATAAAAACATTTCATCCCCCAAGACCGCCTTCCTCTACTACCAAAAATACCACACGCCCCATCCCACATAATACACCAAGCGCGTATAACTCATTGTCACTATATCAAGCAGTAGAGCGAGCCAATAGGGCCTCTCAACTGGGTCCAGTGCAACAGGAGGTGGAACAGGATATTGGAAATACCAGGAAACGGGAATTGTTACAAGGTGCCAGAGAATAGACGTGGGTGCAGGTAAGGGTTGCCAGTAGTTGTATCCTTGTTGGTGTTGCTCATTATGGCTACCGTCGATTGTGCCTGAGGTTGTGGATGGATCGTCTGATGGCTGGTCTGCAGAGCGCTGGGAATATGCAGATGGCGAGTGTGAGTATCGCGGATAAAAAGCTCTATGATAATTTTCGTCAAGAGGGTATAGGCCAAGCCAAAATTGGGCGACAAGTATTTGGGTGATGGCGGAGAAAGGGAAGTCTAGGGTATATGGGACTGCTTGGGATTCGCTTAGATGAAGACTGCTCCGCGGGCTGAGGTATTCAGATGGATTAGTTAATTGTGGCGATTCTGGACGTTCTTGTTCTTGTTCTTGTTGAGGACGCGATTGAGGTTGTGATTGAGGTTGTGATTGAGGTTGTGATTGAGGTTGTGATTGAGGTTGTGATTGAGGTTGTGATTGTGGTCGTGAATGTGGTCGTGAATGTGGTTGTGACCAAGACCGTGACTCAGATCGCGGTGAATATCCATGGACTGGGTTCTGTGATTGGTAGGAGTTCATGTTGAAAAGGATGTCCCGCTGATACGAATCCGAATCCGAAGTATCCGACTGTGCTTGTTCTTGGAGCGGTCCTTCATGCAGCGATGGTGTTGATGAAAATACCGTGTCGTGAGGTCGATCCCATCTCGTCAATTCTGCCATTTCACGATCCAATTCTGCTCTTAGTAGGGTACTCATTGAAAGGGGATCGGAAGTCTTGTAAGAATCGTCGTAGAGCGTTTTTCGGCAGAGCGGACATGTTGGGCGTGGAGATTCTTCGAGCCATGTGGAGAGACAGTCGTGGTGGTAGGTGTGCGAGCAGCCTTTGGTTTTTACGACAGTGGATTTTGCTCTGTCGATGGGGCAAGTGCATTCGATGCAGATGGGGCAGGGGGATTCGTCGGTGAAAGTATCGTTTGGTAAGGTTTCGACGCCGGATTGAAGGAAAGTTTGACGGGCCTGGTCATGAGGTCTGTTTCGGGCATTGTTGTTTTGTCGGTACGAGGACGAGAAGTAGTCGCTTACAGCTGTTATCTCGTCGTATGCGCGCCGAAAGTAGCGTTGGGATTCTAGGAGTTCGGAGTATGCTGGGTATAGAAATCCCATGAAGGCGACGGGAGGAGTTTCTCCGCTGAAGTAGCGTTGATCCATCGCGCAAGTATGATCCTGTTGTTGGAGGTAAATTTGTTTCTATTTGGTGGACTTAAGTAGACAACCTTGGAAATTGAGTAGACTTTTGCGTTCAAGATGACTTCTTATATACTAAGAAATGCTGTATTGTTGAGTGCAGCTTTCGAAAACGTTGCGCATACCGTGACAGTCCATCTGTCATCCTACCAGCGTTATGGCCAAGACCCTACACATGCAAAGATGGTTTAAGCTGTTAGATATGCGCGGGATAGCACAGTACGAGAGACCACCAAGACATACTCGTTTGGTGAATTCATTGTATGGAGAATTGTAGCATCTATGTATAGTGTGCAAGGTGGTTTGGATAACTGACACCAAATGGTGATTTGTGATGTGTGGCACATGATCATTCAAGTTTGTCAGATGCCTGATATTTTTACGCCTCGAGAAGTTTTTCAACAACAATAACATTTCTCTATAGAAAAAATGAACGTGAGGTTGGTGTTAGCCAAAAGAAAAGGTCTACAGTTCCGCAAAACTTTTAACAACTTGGCGTGAAACTGCTTTCACTTAGTTTGAGTAGGGTGTATACACTGTGCCGTTCTACAAATCCTCGCAGTAGCAAATGAATCTGTTGATGATTCGATTTTGTTGAGAAACAGTCGGGTCTTTAACATGGTTTTTTTATTATTACATCAGCCTTCGAGATTCTCTTTTGCTATAACGCTACACGTGAGTCATCGCTGCTACAGGGCTGCCTCAGCGTAATGTCAGATAATCTATGTTGAGAACGCACAAAGCGACAGTCAAACCATCAATCGATCTTGACACATGCTCATCTACCGAACATGCCAGCGATCCAACGACTTCCGTTCTGTGCATCGAAATAATACTTGGCAAGGCGAGCAGTGCCGAAGACTCCCAGATTCCAAGGAATCATTCTAAGATAAGTATAAACCTCATAGTGCTAATGGTTCTACGACAGACCTAATTGACCAGTGATCACGCGAAATCAAGTTCAAGATAAAATTGCATTATTTTAGTTGGTTGGGGTGACTAGTTCTTTGAGTAGACTTTATCTACTACAAGATCAATGGTTCTTAGTAGTATAATATATTTCGTATTTAATGTTGACAACACACATACGCCAAATCAGCAAAAGAATATTTGTAACGATTTTTGAAAAGATCTAACGTCATTGAGAAGTGGAGACCTCTACCAACTCAACAACTACTTTCACAGGACAATTACGAGGCAAAAGTTCCCAACATTTCCCTATTCCACCATCGCTGTCCAGATAACCACATTCTCTTCAGATCCTCCAACACTCCATATTCTTCTTACAAGCCACGGCACAAATCTACTTTTCTGTTTTCTTTCCGGGTATCCAGATCCCACTAAAATGAGCAATTCCACAAAAAGCTCCACCATTTTCTTTCCGGCGAGCGATGCAATCGAGATGCATCCTTTCCCCCAGAGCACACTTGACACCAGAACTCAAACGGAACAATCTCCCGGAGATGACATCGAGGCACAATTCCGGGCACCATCTCCAGCATATCAAAGTTCATTCCATATCAAAAATATCTTAATGCCATCACCTCCTTCGATATATTCAACAGTTGTACAAAACACAAACCCAATCGGATTCAAGGCGTTCAGTTTAGGACGGATATTCAAGTCAACTTGGTTCAGATGGATGTCAGCATTATCAGTCCTTACAATATTGATAGGGTTAATCGTGCTTCCGATATTGTATCCTCACACTGATCCTCTCAACTTCGAAGGCTTAGTAAGTTTCATGTGAATCAACAACTGCAGGCCCATTTTGCTGACATCAGAAGTTGGCAATGTAGGTAATGGAACCGATTTCTCCAGCAGCTAATCGGTTCGGTCACACTGTTTATTTGCAAGCGTATTGAAGCAATCGACGATTTTTGTACAACACTGCGTGTGTAATTTGAGCCAACCTCGGGAGTGTTCAGTTGGCCGATATCCATCAAGGAAATTCAAAGATCACTTGGATATGAAGCGCGGGAGCTGAATGCATCCAACGTGTAGGTCATCACTGAGCCTAAGTACTTAGGCATACAACCAATTCTTTTAGCTTCAATCGAGTAGGCTTTTGCATGACGAGATAACAGAGAGCTGTGTGGGATATAGGCAAGACATATGATTTCATTGAACGTATCAAGCATGAGTTTCGGTGCAATTAAGATCTCCTTAATTGAGAATATAAGGAGAATTGAGAACATAGCAAGGTAGGCACTACCTTGGTAAGTCAGAGCCCTACATTATTTACTTCACACACGTACACCTGCATGGCTCGAAAGAAACACGATCTGAACACACAGAGGCACTCCTCATGTCCATATATTTGAAAACTAGAATTATCCAGTCAGGAACTTGTTTCCCAAATCGAACTTCAATTCCACTTCGTTGTTACGTCATCTCCAACCTCACCACCAGCCACCAAAACCACACCTACTCAGCCCAAAACCACACCTACTCAGCCCAACACCACACCATCCCCATCAGAAAAAAACCTCCCATCCCCCTATTACCATCAATATTGCGGATCCGACCTCGGCCACCCTCCAAACCTCCAAGCACCATCTCACCCGATTCCACCCATCTAGCGTTCCCCAACCCAACCAATCACCTCCGCTCCCCCCGCACCCCGCATCTCCGCTCCTATCACCAAACCAAAACCACCCATCAAACCCAGCACTCAACGCCTCACTCCCCCAACATTCTCAACTCTATCTCCGCAACAACGCATGCATTTTATTCAGTGCTTCTGTTCGCTGCCAATCGGAACCCCGCCGGCTCGGCCCGGTCGAGCTGGGCCCTGCGTGTGGCGGCCGGAGCGGTGAGAAAGGTGACGCTGAGAAGGGAGGTGCAGATGGTGGTGGTGGTACAAGAAGGCGGAGAGGGGAGCCGAGGGGTATATGTAGGAGGGGAGAGTTTCCATGTGCTAGTCGGTCGACTGTTCGTCGAACGTTGAGTGTTTTGTATATTGTTGTGCATTCAACTACTTTGTCCGTACAATTGTTTATGAACTTGGAAATTGAAGAGTTCAGGGACTTCAATAGACCTGCTATCAAGTCGTGTGTACGTGCGGAGTTGGACGAATAGCCAACCACATTGATCCTTTGAAACCCACCGATCAACCAATCCCATCATCCTTCGAAAACCACCACCAAAACCCCATCCTACCCACCTAAACAAAACCCTCAAATCCTTCCCACCAAACCAACTCTCCAATATGCCATCCCGCCCCCTCCAAAACCTCCTCGTCTCTGCCCACCGGGCAAAAGGCATCCGCTACCCAACACCCTCATCCCAAAAAGACTGTTTCAAAACCTGGTACTCGTACGCGATCCGACGCGGAGAAACGGAGGGAAAGCCAATGCCGATGCCGAAGGAGAGAAAAGATCGGGCGGGTAGAGAGAGGGACATGGGCGGAAGGACGTATTTGTGAGGGTTGAGTGGGACATGTGGGTGGGGTCTTGGACATGATTTTTGGTTATACCCTATCTGGGCGTTCGTAGGGTGTATCGGAAGTGGAACTGAAAATTGTTTAGGAAATGGCGTTTGGGTGGTGTTGCTGGGTGTTTTAACAGATGATTCCCATAACTATGGGTGAACTCGGTTGGTTTCGTCGTAATGTAAGGCGGTTCAGTGAGAGTCGTCCAAATTGTCCAGTATTCGTACAGTGATCTCCAAGGCGATTCATACTGTGTGCTAGTTGCAATTGTTGAATGCCATTATCTTCAGTTCTTTCTATAATATTCTTCCAGAATTGTGTAATACTGAGCGGCATGGCCGCATCATGTCATCCGAATCCCTCTCAAGATGTGGCATTCACATTCAATGAGTATTATCGTTCTTGATGCTCGACGCTTTGGTGCAAAGGCCTCCTGAATAATATTCACCAATGGCAAGGGGGCAAAGCCCTTCGACAGGTCAATTTTGGGTCCAAAATATGCAGAAATGGCCTCAGTTTTACCCTTCGTCTGAACCATATGCTGTGTATGGGAAGTCATTGGTTTCTTTCTGGCGATTTGATGCTCAAATTAGAACTCCAACGTCTTGGCTTAGAATCAAACTGAGGCTAACAAGTAGGAACTGTGGTATCATCTTCAAGTTGCCGAGGGTAGTCTCGTACGACTCTCACTTGCCTCGCTCCAGTTCCCAGACTCAAGCACCTGAGTAGTGACAAAAACCTGCTGCCTCCCGAATCCATTTCGTCTGCCACTCCACAGATTTCTATCAACGTAGCTGGGCATGTCTTCAAGCCACGATCCAAGCCTACGATCGTTACTATTTGACTGGTCGCTAAGCTCGATATCGACCTTTAGAGCGTTGCGGTGGAAAACCGGTCGGGTCAATGGCGCGCATGCGACTGATATGCCAATGGCGGGCTCGAGGAAAGAGTAGAGGAGGGCAGGTGCGCCAGTATATGTGATGTCGTCGAATAATATGTTGACGTGGGCGTGGACTCGAAGGATAGAAATGACCATTGTGCTAGATATATAGTTAGTTGGAGGGTCGAATTTTGAACGTAAGTTTGCCAATGAAACCCATTCGCACTAGTTCTTTCCATTAGGACGGAGGAATTGGAAATGGGAAACTCACCAGACCCCTACTCCAAATATACCAATCAAAGCCACTTTATCCGTCATTGAAATCCTGAGTCGACATAGTAGCGGCAAGGGCAGAACGAGAATGAAGATGTCGATAACGACATCCAGAGCGCCTATTATAACATAGGGAATGACTTTGTTCTTCACACATGATCCACCTATCATGGTTGGATCCCATGTGTAATGAAATGGCCGACATGACAGGAAGGCGTACAATATAGCACCAATCGCCCAGCAAATCACAAGTGCTATTGCGACCCAGGACGTGATTTGGAAATTTCGAAACGCGAAGATCCGGTTGTAGAAAAGGCAAATCGAAACCTTGATTAGACAGAGTGAGGTTGCATACAGGCACTGAACCGCGACCAAGATCTGTATAATATTAGAGCCTGTGGTGGAAATCCAAGTTGATGATGCACACATGCCTGTAGAGCTTTGGGAATCTTCGAAGTCGAAGCCCAGGCATGATGACCTGCATTTCCGAGAACAACTTCTGATATCGGATTAGGCGCGCATCTCTAAGAGTCAAGGTTGAAATACCTAGTATGATGGTTGCCCCTAGGCTGAATACGACAACCTAAAGTAAATCAGCCACCACACCATATCAGCAACACACGTTAGATAACTTACTTGCGCTAAGATTATCACCCAATCTTCCGATGAGAGCTTTGTCTTGTTGATTCTCTTTCCCGCGAACCTCAGAACAAGAGATATAAATGAAGTGATGGAGAACGCAATAGCGACACCTATGATCGCTTGTGCCCGGCTCGGCGCAAAAGCACTTGACTGTACGGTCTCATTGCGCAACACAAACGCCATCGCCGTTCAGGAAAATAGATACATTCGAAGATATCAGAAAAGCGGCGAACCTCATCAATGAAGAGAGATCATGAGTTTAACTACACAGTACAGCATACCATACTGCGCCAGCCATCCACACTATCCATCCCGCTCAGCTAGGCAAGCATTCTCCCAAAAGAGTACAGCAGGCGGCGCCTAAGGGCCGGCGACTCTCTCTCTCCAATCTCTTTGCTGAGAAGTGTAAGACGTGAGCCTTGGCGCATAGGCATGCATCATGAAAGCCGGAGTGTGAAGTAGCGATGATTGGAAGATCAGGGTGCATCGCAAGATTCTGGCGAGCCTGTCAGTGCAGGGGTCGCTGCGCCAATTGCGTGGTGTAGATGCGAAGTGGGCTCGATATTGTCGATCTGTTGAAGATGGGAAAGAATTAATTGCTGCGAAAGGGGTGTTTCAGTATGATTGAAGCTGAGGAACGCGTGGGGTAAAAAGGGTGTTTGGAGTGATGGGAGCTGAGGAACAGCCAGCCCCAATCTTCGGATGTAGCGGTGTTATTTCTTGATCCGAGAGGTCCGGCAGGTCACGTGCCTTGGACTGACACCAGCCATGGATGTATCACTTGGGCAGAGGACCGAGATGTAATAATCAGAAACATATAACTGAGTTTCCTAGTGAAAGTTAAACGAGCGATTTGATGACAAGAGCTTAGGCTTTATTACTTGTCATTATTGCCGCAGTTAGAGTTCACCATTCGTACCGTTCTCTTTGTGCTCTGCACTCTCGCTCCAGAATCCTCACAATCCCACATCGTGAAAATAAATGGAAAAACACAGAAATACATTACTTTGCCGCAATCACACGTGCCTCACTCATATCCAAATTCACACGCATGACCAATCTTCGTAAAAATAGTTCGTTACACTCTAGAAGGCCCCTGCATACTTTGCTGACGACAGCCCTAATTTCATTTTCTAGCCATCCCCTATTTATCCTAGCTCGTATTCCTCCGACGCCACAAACAAGCACTCTAGAGTTTCCTGAAACAGGTATTGATATATACAAAGGAGCACAAAACAGTTCCAATTACCCCGCCAAACGCCAACGCTATGCGCGAAAGAAAATCTATTGGAGATCCGTCGATTAGTCCACTTCGATGAGACCTGGTCCGAAGATTGTGGCCTCAGAGACGGCCTTGAAGGTCGTGAATGGACCTGCGATCTTGGTCACAGCGGCGATGGTGAGGCCGTTGAGAAGGAACTCGTCGTAAGGGAAGGGAGCCTCGAAGATGAGGTCGTTACCCTGGACTGTGGGGTTCACGAGCGCCTTGACGATAGGGGTGTTTTGTTGGTTTAGAAAGACAACGCTCAAGGTGCTCCAGTCCTCAGTACCAGCCTCTGATTTCTTAACCGAAAACTTGATGTTCTGTGTCTGGGGCTTAATGTTGGTGGTCAAGACGTTGAGCGGTTGGAAGGTCTTGAGCGGAATCGTGTTGATGTTGGGGCAGCTGCCCGGGATGGTGAACGACTGGATGGCAGTGAAGGCATAATCGCGGACGGAGGTGGTGAGGAAAGGTTGCGAAGAGGGGCGCTTCTTGTTGGCAAGACGGAAGAAGCCATTTTGCTCGCCTTCATTACCGATGACGGAACTGACAGCGCGGACAAGACCATCGTCGCCTTGTTGGGCGAAGACCTGGTTGACGTCTTGAAGAGTGCCGAGGACGAGGTCGGTGAATGTCGATGCAAGAGCGATGGCAGATTGGAAGTCGGTAACTGGGAAAGAGTATTTGCAAGGGAGGATCTGGGCCTGGCCAAAGTGTTCGAGGGCACCATTGGCGTTGAGAGCGTGCAATTCCTCTTGAGAGATGATGGCACTTATAGCATCGAGTACGTATTGGTGTCCATAGCCGAGATCGTAGCCAGGGGCCTTGTCAGTGATATTGTGGAGGAGCTCATTGAAGAAGGCAACCTCAAAAAGCTCGTTCAGTGCGATGAGCTTAAGGTTGGTAAGGCCCTCTGCACTGATCTTTGGTGGTGGTGGTCCATTTGGCAGTGTACCGAAGGCGTTCTTCTCAATGCCAACGAGTTGATCGTCGTTGGGATTGGGAAAGCCGTTCTTCAAAGGAAAATAGACACCATCGGGAGAGAAGTCAGAGTAACGCTTGTCGACCGGTGCAGCCGATGCAAAAGCTGCGAACGCAACGAAGGAGAAGATTGAACGCATGGCGAATATTGAAATGTTTTGGTGGTATTAGTATTAGACTGGTGAGACAGAAAAAGAGATCAAGAAACGTAGAGATGAGAGACTGTTGGTAGGCAGATGATGGAGGCACAATATGTAGGCACGCTTGTGTTGTTATATAGAGAATCTCATATGGCGCAACCCGCAAACGGAAGCGCTTCATCCCTTTGACACGGTACCAACCCCTGCGCAGGCTGGAACCCGTCATCAGCAATCTCGACCAAAAATGCTCCCCAGATGTCAGCAAGGAAGACGTGCCACTGAGAGACCGGAGCGTCGCCGAGCTGAAGCGAAATGCGGCGGGTGCTGATTTTCGCGTGGTTTAGCTTGAGGCTGAGGCCAGAGGCGCCGAAGTAACAAACGGCATTCCCACACAAAAATAGACCGTTGGCCAGCGCTCATTGGGCGTAAGTTTGTAAGCAGGCACGCTGTGACTGCAAAGCTTAATCTGGGGTAGAAAGCTTAGCAAAACTTTTTGAAGAGTTTGTTGCTAGCTATGGAGGAATTTGTTTTAGCTAGAACAACTTCAAACTCACGATGCATTTACACTAATATCATCGTAATGAATGCCGATGTAGACTGACAATCGAGATGGATGATGCTGCACAGGACTGAATTGCGGCGTCAAGAGAATGTTGTTGCCATGAGGGTCCTTGCCAAGATAGACAGGCAACTGTAAAATGAGGTTGCGGAGGTTGCTGATGCCAGATCATAATGGAGACAGACCTATCCGGGGCTACACCGTGTTGCGTTCTGACATTGAGGGATGTTGAATGTCGGAAGTGCAGAGAACCGAAACTCAGCCCTCTTTGTGCGCAGCCGGCCTTGGTGTAGCGCGACCTAAGCCGCATGACTAACCCGATCGGAATAAGCGCGTAACGAAGATTGTACATTTAGGGTAATCGGTGGATAACAAGGATGTAAGACTGAAACGGAATCCAATCACACATGTTGTGATGGAAACCTTATATGGCCTCGAAAGATCTTTTCGGACCAAATACATGCCCTGAAAGCGATCTCCATACGGCCATGGACACTTCATTCGGGCACGTACTCAAACACTGTTCCATTACATAGGTGTTGTTGCTTACCGAGACCATGAATCACTCATGCAATTCTCGTGGTACTCGATGTAGGTAAACGGCAGTACCCTGTTGTAAATTCCAGCTGAAAGCTCCTTTGCTTCAAATCCTTATCTGCATGGGTGTGATAAGCCATAGTTCGGCCACCAAAGTAGGGCATGGTGTATAGACTAACTGCTTTCATATTAATTATCTTAGGCGCACAAAAAGAGTAAGGATGAAATGCTGCAACAAAAGCCACAGAAAGATTCAGTCACCACTCATCAATCATATCGTTCCCTTCTTCACTTTCCACCTCCATAATCTTCCTCGCCGCCTCGGACCCCGCGACTGGAAGCATCTCCAGACCATCTTTCTTGAGGTTCTCGGGTACTTCTTCTGGATCTAGTAGTCCAACTTGGAATAGCACGCTGGCCTGATCCCAATATATTCGTTCATGCCAGACCTTGCCTCCACGCATTCCGACGATCGAAACCACTACTATTTCGACTTTCTGGTTGGTGGGTGGAATTCCGGGTAGTATCCAGGGCATCTGAACCGTATGTTTAAATTGGATGTACAACTCGTCGACGATGCGATCCACACCAATTGTGCGTGACACTAATCGCGTATGGAGGGATGGCGGCGCCGATGGAAGGAAAAATTCCGAATAGAATCGTTTTAATTCTTCCTCGCCAATGCCACCTGTCATCGTGGGAGTATAATTCACATATGGTGTAGGATTGGAGGTGAATGTCTCCATTAGCTTTCCGATTTTCTTGCTGTGTACCTTTTCTGTTCCGCATTAGTTCCGCTCATAATTAGGAGATGAGCCACCTACGTTCTTCATTCTCTTCCCAGACACGTTCGAGATCGACTTCCGCACCAAAGCCACGGCGAACAACACTTAGGCTCCTGCTCCACGCAAGCGCATCAGCGACAGCATCATATTCGTCCAAGTCATGCTCAGCAAAGCCCACTTCTACGCCTTCATAGGTGTACATTGGATATTGGAGTTTTGACTGTAAACCGCCAGTGCCAATACCCGGAGTAATGCGCTTTTGAACTGTCCGTCTTCTCCCTTGTATCCCAAGGACCTCGGGCCGTCGCGTAACACCTATAGTCGCTTCTGCTGGGTTATTGCCTTGCGCAAGATGCACAATGACCCTGAAGGACGAGCTGAACCGCTGGTGCGGATCTGGGATCGCGGTGGGATAGTATGCAACCAGTGAGCAAAGTTTCGACGTACTCGTCCTGGGTTCGGAGTAAACTTCTAGGCAGACGGATGCAGCGTCGCCGAATGCTGTGGCCCATTGGATCAGCGTCCGATCAAAATTATGTGACACAAGGGAAGGGGCATGTACCTACGATAGCATATCGCTCGCCAATACTCATGCTATCACCCAAATGGTGTAGAGTATTTACATATGCCTTTCCACCCTTACCAAATGGTATATACTTTACTATGAAGCCCTCATCTCGCCATGCGCGCAGGGTCTCTACATCAAAATCCTCATCCTCGGCTGTTACGTAGAGCACCGGGGTGGTGTGATTGAAGCTGAGCCAGCCGTTGCTGTCTGCTAGAAATTGAAGAGCCATCGAGGGCAACGCGATCTGATATCGCAAGCTCGTAGGATCTACCACGCGGCCCTTATGGCTAAGGTGATGTTGTTGGACTGGGCGGAAACGATGGTGGGCGAGCGTGGTTTGCGATAGGGGATATGAAGAGAGGAGATTGGGAGGCCAACAAGGACTGACAATGAGGGGTAATAGTGGACGGCATGACTTGCCTTGTGTTTAGCAAGGCCCACAGGAATCAACTCCTGCCATGGTACAGCGACTTCCAGGGCGCACATCATGTGGGGTGGACTCTGGCGAGCTTGATGCATGACGCATGAGGCGGCCAGTCTCGCGGCCAGGTTAAATTGGAGCGCACTAGTTCCTTTTAGGTAAGTAGTACAGGGTGAGAGACCTCGGGAAGCCCGTAAGGTTGGGTACAATATACAATTCAATGGAGGAGAGCCGTAAATAGGTCAGACTTTGTTACACATTGTAGTATATTGCATTGCGTTCACAATCTTGACGATAACTTCTTCTCACTTCCGTGGATAGCCTCAGATATGGCCGTCATAACCTCGCACAGCTTTCTCTCCTCCATTTTCTGTGCGACCACCTGAATACACAAGGGTGTACCAATGTAAACCGAGCGGTCAATTTCGGTCCCTAGCCACTGTATTAGTATCCAAACGGTTATTAGAAGGCTACCCAACTTACAAAGTTCGCGGTTGGTCTTATCCCAGCTACCAATAGCCTTTGTCTCTGCCATCTCCCCTTGCATGTCGGTTTTGTCGAATTTCCTCACCGGTATTACTCCTGCAGGATAATCTAGCAACACAAAACTGCTCGTGTAGCTCACTCCGTTCCAGCGATCAATAGGCGGGACTGGATGGGGCGCAACGGGACAGATAAACGCATCGATCTCTCCTCCACTAGCATCTTTCCATATTCTTAAGAACTGTCTCTGCAATTCAGTCCGTTTGGCATGTAGTTCACGAGTTTTGTCGAGACTGAATGCCTTTTTCCGGCGCAGGCGCGTGCTGAGCCAGGGAGACAGGGGCTCATTGGTTGATTCCAGGATATCGAATATGGCATTGCCGCCTTCAACTCCGAAGAGGGCATTCGCAAGGGATTGACACTGAGAAAATAGCGGTGCAATATCCATCTCGATGACCTCAATGCCGGCCACTCTCATACTCCCAGCAACTTCATCTAGTAATCGAAGGATAGGAGGATGTGGCTCCATCACACCGTCTCTTTTGACAACGCCTACCCTAAGCCTTCTTCCGGCCACTGAGGATAAGGCACTCCAGGGAGTTGGAAGTACGTCAGGGTCCTGTTCCCATGGCTTCTGTTCTAGAACAGCTTTGAAGAAAAGCTCAATATCGCGCATCGAATGTGCTAGGGGCCCTGCGCTTGCTGGAATTCCAACCTTCGATACTGCAGGCAATTGCCCCCCTTCCTGTCCAGCGTAAGGAATGCGTTGCCAGCTCGGTTTAATTCCAAATGTACCATTACACATAGCCGGTATTCGTATTGATCCACCGACATCAGTTCCGACTCCTAAGACCGAGCCCCTCATACCAAGAAGAGCACCTTCGCCACCACTGCTTCCTCCTGCTGTGACCAAGGTGTTGAAAGGATTCAGAGTACGGCCGAACGTATTATTGTGGGAGTCCAAAGCCATGAGAGTTTGCGGGACATTTGTTTTACAATACAGGACTGCACCTGCACCGAGCAGATTATCGACCAGAACAGAGTTCTCCTCTGCTGGCTTGAAAGAAAGCGCAGCTAAACCAATGGAAGCATCGTAGCCTTTGATCTTAAAAGTGTCTTTCAAAGAAACTGGAACTCCGTGAAGGGGGCCAAGAGGCGATTTACCAGAGTCCAGATGAGCATCTAGTTTAGCAGCACGTACAAGCGCTTCCGAGAATAGTATTTCTGTAAGACAGTTGGTGAGTTGATGTGCAATTGCTGCCCTCTTGAACATCATCAGCGTCTGTGATCATGACTCCTATAGAATAAGCTTCACCTTAGAAAATGCCCTAACAACATCCACACTCGTTAACTCCCTTTTCCTGATCGCTTCGGCCAAGCCAGTCCCATCGTATTCCTCGGTGATGCGGATCTCTTCTTTGCTCAAGATGCCGCTCTTGCGGGGGATGTCGATGTAGGTCTTCACGTCGGGTGAGGGCGAGCTCTTCAATAGCCATGCGCTGGGTATTCGAGCGTGTTGCTCATCTTTTTTCTGCCATGAAACAATTTGCCATTTTTCAGGTAGAGCTGTCATGTTGCTGTAGGTTTTGCAATGATGGCGGAAGGAGGGGGGTTGACAGCGGTATTGTAGCTATGTTGAGAGCCGAGGTTGTCCGAAATAGGAATGGTTGACTTTGTATAGAAGGCGCAACTAAATATCCCAATTTCACTTTAACATGCTCTCTAGCTTCATCATATAGTTTCACAGTTATCAGCTGTAACAATATCTTTGGTGATGCAGTATCGATCGGTCTTTTTTTTAAACCCCCCACTTTAAGTGCACGTCACATACTTCTTACCGCTGATATAGTACTGTTGTTTACCAGTTCGAGTAAGAAGAAGAGTTTGAGTTTTCCACACACAAATAGTTGGTACCAGTCGGCTTAGCCCGCGGAGAAACTCTTTCTAATACTATGTAGAATCAATGTTTCTAATTGCACCTTCTTCTTTCTCAAAGAGCCGGTCTGAATAATGCTGCATAACAATTTGTTTTATCGATTCCGCTATTATAAACATCTGTGCAACACATAATCTAATTTCCGAAACCTCGGATTTTCATTCTTGCTACAGTACTGCTCAGTACTACCTGTTCAAATTGCTCTGAGATCGGAGCCCTATCAGACCCACAAAATAAATTTTTCTAGAATGTTTAACAATACTTTGAATCCTTGAAAAGATGCAGCTATAACGACAGTCGAAGAATATTTCTCGTATCATTTAACTGTCTTAGTCCATCTTAACCTGGAAGTCAATAAGCGAATTTGCGACGAATATGGTGGGGAGAAAACTCCGAGTTCCTAAGTGGATCGTCGAAATGTTGGAATAGACCATGTCCAATTTCTGGCAAGGCTACCGAGTTAAAATGCGCTCGAGGATACGCCAGAAGCAATAATTGGCCGACAGAGACCCGCCAGGAATTTTCTCGCAAAAACTGTATCAACTACGTGAATTTGGGCTGACTTTGGTAGGTAAGTCGCTACAAAAGAACAATGATTAATGTATAATATTGAACCTCGGCTCACAAAGTCGCGGCAAAGGCGAGGACCGAAACATGGCCCTCCGAAATGAAACACCTTTGGAGTCTTTTGCGCCGAATTCCTCATCGCAAGGATGCGTGTTGGCGCTCGAATATACCTTAACAACCATCTAGATGAAAATCATTCAATGCACGGTATTGGAGAGGATGTTGACCACGAAAGTCTTCATCTGGTCATTTTATGTCTCTATGAGGATATCTCGCCATCGAGACGTTGGATTATAGATCCTACGTTTGTTCATTACCGGAAACTGCAGCAACGTATTGAAACAGCGAAATCGAATCGACTTCATTCAGCGCATGGAGCAATAATTGGATTGCTGTCTTCAATCTGACCTTGCATTCGAAGAACGTAACGAAATTGAGCGAGCGGCGGCGTTCTTGAGTGTTTGTGTAGATGGAACAAAAATCACGCTAGTGCTAGATTCATCGAGTATTAGGTATATTATATACCCAACACTCCCCCTCATTCTTAAGAAGAGGGACCATCGGTTAAATAGAGGTGATAGGGGACTCGCTCAAGAATGGCTTATATGTAAGTCGGCCTCTATCGGTTTCGAACTCACACCATTCAGGCACTACCTTTATACCTATCTGTGGAGGGGACTATCTACCTTACTATCCACTTGCGCCTCCGGGCTCATAACCTGTAGATGGAACAAAAATCACACTAGTGCGAGATTCATCGAGTATTAGGTATATTATATACCCAACAGTTTGTGACGACTCACTCTCTATCTCTACGTGCCTAGTTAAGCTTCATCGACTAGACGAGGACGAAGAAGATAATCAGCCAAGGATGTTTCTTTGCGGCCACATCATAGACAATCACTGCTTCGGAAAATGGCTTGATCTTAACAAGACCACATGTCATATGGGTGGTCAGGAACTTTTTTCTGGCGACGTTGTGCTAAAGGCACGGGCTTTTGAACGGGCATTCCAAGGTCTACTGCATCACCTTGGAAAATTGATAGATTTACCACTCGATTATGTCATGGAAATGGAGCCAGAAGACCAGGAAGCGCGTCCGCCACCACAATATTCTCATCGTTATTAAACTTTTGATAAGAAAACCCCCATTTAAAGAGACTGGGTCTACTTGTGTATGGATTTAATTGGGTTGCCACACGGGCTCTCCGGATCTCAAAAGAATGCTTGATATTTTTAGGTTTTGGGACTTCGAGTATAGACAGCAGTACCTATAACATCATTCATTTTTGAGAGATTTTTGTAATGCTACTCATCATTTTTATCAGATACCTCTCTTAGATTCAGCTATGTGATAGAAAAAGTGGAGTTTGTTGGACTTAGCTAGAATTTGGAAGCTTGATCGACGTAGGATTTGACAATGACTTCCTTTTAAATATAATTTTAACTGCATCATGCATGACTCCGGAATTGTTCGCACGAGTCGTCATCCCAAGATTGAGGAAGAATGTTTGAACGTAATATCTTTGTCAGCACGTGGTATGGCAGCTTCCACTGCTCGGACGCGGGGTAAATTTCTCCACCAAATTTTATGGATATAAGACAAAGCGTAACAGTTCGGCGTTCTTTATGATGGAGATACTTCTATGTGTTGATTATGTGAACTGAAGCCACAATACCACGGTGGTGGGCATTTGTTCTTACTAAGTCACGCGAGACGCGGCTGCGCGACAACCGCGAAAGCACATGAGCCATTTCTTTGAAGGATCCAGAACGCCATCTTCTGATACTGAACTATCCGCGGAGCTTCTATCTTAGATATTCAGGCCCATCAAGATCGATTCGTATTCCTTCTTCTTTTCACCAGAACTAGTGGCAAGCGGGGTATGCGTTCCTCAACTCAAATCTGGCAGTCATCGCCATGGTTTCGCGCCTCTCTTACCTCTCGCAGTCGCACAACATCATGCGGATTTTAGTTCTCTTAGCATAGCCCCTTTCCATTCTAACCTACGGGCCAGTTTTTGTTAACGTTTTTCAAGCTACGTTATGTAGGCGTTGTGGCTATGCTGTTTACCCGCCATTCTGCTATACACCATGCCAGATGCGGGGCCGTCCCGACATATTGGTATCTCATAAATGCCTCATCCCTCATGTTGATCGCACGTGGATATACCATTTGCACGATAAGCTTCTGGCTAGGCAACCAACCAAGGCGACCTCTTTGATTTGGAAAATCTTGTTACTGCTTGAATTCTTGTCACCGCTGCCAGCCTCACCGCGATAAGAAATCATGCTTAAGTTTGAGCCCCGGCAACGATGCCGCACCTAACTCCAACAACAGGCTCTTTACTGCCTGCTTCTATTTCTCAACAACTTCCTGTTCTCACAGACGCTACAGAGTGTCATGGAAACTTCGATACAGTTCAACGAATCAGAACTGCAACCAGTCCGAACTAATAATTCGTATTTGATTGGTGGTGTCGTGCCTTTACGAGACCGTTCAAAATCACGTGGACGTAAGAGTTCGTCAGACGCCACCAAACTCCAAGAGCTTGAGAATGCCGAAGACGAAGATGCCGGTCTGAGAGATGAACGAGACTATAAGCACAAACAAGTAGGTTTATCTTATTCTTTTCTTGATGCGCTGCAATATCTTACATACTGCAGGCTTTCAGTCTCGGACAAGTTTTCTTGCTCGCATACCAGTCAATAGGCGTCATCTATGGTGATATTGGTACTTCGCCACTTTATGTTTACTCGTCCACATTTACGGAACCTCCCACGCGGGATAATCTACTTGGAGCCTTGTCCCTCATTCTTTGGTCTGTTACATTGATGGTAACAGTCAAATATGTCCTGCTCATTCTACATGCCGACAATGACGGTGAGGGTGGTACTTTCAGCACTTACTCGTTGTTATCTCGATATGTAAGTACAGCGCTATAAAAACGACCAATAAAGATACTAATACATTTGTAGGCCAACATTTCAAATCGAGATCCTCGTGAGGCGACGATGATTCGTAAGTATCTAGGTATTCCATGAATTTTCTTTCGCATAACTAATTCATAATCAGGTATGGAGCGCCACAAGACTGACGATCTGGGCCGGTCCACCAAGAACATACGATCAACAATCGAGAAAAGCATATTTTTCCGGAATCTTCTCAAGTGCATTGGCGTACTCGCCGTTTCCATGGTTATGGCTGACGGTGTTTTGACACCCGCGCAATCCGTGCTTGGTGCAGTCCAAGGTCTCAATGTTGTCAAGCCTGATATTTCCAAGCCAACGATTATTGGTGTCACTTGCTCAATTCTCATTCTTCTCTTTGTGGTTCAACCTTTCGGAATATCGAAGTTGACCATAATCTTTTCGCCCATTGTCATGGTTTGGCTTGCTCTCAACGCTGGTTTCGGGATTTACAACCTGGCCAAGTAAGTTTCATTCTTATCATGTCTCCTCTTCAAAGCTAATCATCTTAGGTATGATTACCTAGTATTGAAAGCTTTCAATCCCGTCTACGCTTTCCAATACTTAATTTTCAATAAACATCAGGGATGGAGAAGTCTTGGCGGTATTCTTCTTGCCTTCACTGGTGTCGAGGCTCTGTTCGCCGACATTGGTGCTTTTAGTCGTCGCGCCATTCAAGTGAGTTGGCTTGGATATGCCTATCCTTGCCTTTTGCTCGCTTACAGCGGCCAAGCCGCATACATTAGTGTTCATCCAGAAGCTTATTCGAACCCATTCTTCAATAGCGCTCCACCTGGGTGGCTCATCTTTTCACTTATATCAGCGATCGGAGCTGCTATTGTTGCGTCACAAGCAATGATCACTGCTACTTTCCAAGTAAGTTAAACGTGGCGTTTTAGAACAGCTAATACTAACCGATTCAAGCTTCTCACTCAAATCATGAAGCTTTCATACTTTCCACAGATTAAAGTCGTGCATACTTCGACGGTGTACCATGGACAACTTTACGTTCCTGCTGTCAATTGGCTCCTTATGATTGGAACTGTTCTCGTCGCTGCGATCTACAATAATACCAGATCGCTCGGTAACGCGTACGGTGTTTGTGTCATGTTTGTCACATTCTTCGATACGTGTATGGTGACTCTCGTTGCCATCCTAGTGTGGCGTATCAAGCCATATTTCGTGTTTCTGCCATGGCTCGCAATCGCCTCACTGGACGGCGCATATCTCTCGTCCGCATTGACCAAAGTTCCAGACGGCGCGTGGTTTACTATTCTCCTCTCTTGTCTCCTTGCATCGATCTTTGTTCTCTGGCGCTTCGGTAAGGAGCAACAGTGGTCTGCTGAGGCGAACGACCGATTTCCTACCACTCACTTCATCAAGACATGCGAGGACGGTCGATTGCAACTCACCGAACAATTTGGCAACAAACCTGTCGGCTCCATGGAAGGTTTCGCCATTTTCTTTGACAAAGCAGGCGAGACCACCCCCATCGTCTTCAGTCAATTCATCCGGAAACTTAGCACTACCCCCGAAGTTATTGTTTTCTTCCATCTGCGTCCTCTCGAGACCCCTTCCTTGGCTCCAGAAAACCGCTACAGCGTATCTCGTCTAGCGATTCCAAATTGCTACCGTCTCGTTGTACGACACGGCTACATGGACGAAGTTATTACTCCAAACCTTGCCTCCCTTGTATTCGACAAAGTCCGCGAACACATCGTAATGCGTGCTCTTGACCGCGAAGGCGAGAAAGCAGCGCTATCGACTACCACTGCCCTCGGAACAAATTCCAACATCACCGACATCCCTGGCAATCTTGAGCGTATCAATAATGTTAGCAAAGTCTCCGAGAAATCCGCTGTTAAAAGCAGTTCAGAACAGCCCGGAGTTGTTTTGGAAGGCGAGGCTGCGCAATCGCATTCCCCGTCCCGCAGTTCAACGACATCTGCGCGCTTGGAGACTTTGGAGCGTGCGTACAATCACGAGGTACTGTATATCATTGGTAAAGAGCAGATGAAGGTCAGGGTCGGAACGCATTTGGTTAGGAAGTTCTTCCTTAATGCATTTTTGTTTATTCGAGAAAATACACGGGCTAAGATTGCGAGCTTAGACGTACCGATGGATAAGGTTATTGAGGTTGGGTTTGTCAAGGACGTATGACATTCGCTGTCAAATGTTTGGTAACTAGGATGGCAATTAAGTGTTCAACTTATTGAGAATGTGTTGGCTCTCAAGTGTAATGAATTAAAATTCTCGTTTAAGCTCTGGGTCAGGTGTTCTTGTTCAAAGTTGTGTTTGTCAAGTGTTCGCTAATCATCTGAAATGGATTTCGCTGTCACTTGCCCTACTCAGCTATTTGTTAGTACTTTTAATGCTGCATGTGCCTTTGAATCGTAACCCACGCATATAACTCATGCACCTTCTACAGGTTAGATTAGCGTATAAAAGAAACTCAATGTTATAAGGAACTGAAATTGCTTCAAACGAATAACTGCAAAGTTGCAGATTAATATACCACAAAATCGTAATTTTCCGGACAACTAAACGCTGTGAACCTCTTTCTTGAAGGAAACTTTGAAATTCTTATAAAACTTATAAACAAAACTAATGATACAAATCATAGAAGAGAAATGCAAGTATTGTGTGAAGTCGAAACGCAAGGTGCCGCGCAGGGAGAGAGTTGGCTCTCTCAAAATACACCGAATCCAACACAAAATGAGTTCAAACAAGGCCACCGAACGAAAAGGGATGGTCATAGGAAAGAGACACCGGGTTTAAATTTCTGGGCGCAAGCTATGCTAGAATCGGGTACAAGCCAATCAGTGACTTAAACCTAAACATAAGCGTCGCGAGCGAAACTTCCTACAGATCTGTGAAGGTCTTGGGACGGCGCAGGTAGTTTAAGACAGACCACAACTGTTTCTCATCAGTATATACGTCAATAGTATGTGGTATTTTACTTACAGTCTCCTTGAAGCCGTTCTTGTCACCATGATGCTATCCTCATCTTGCTGTACTTGTGCTTGGGAAGAAGTTGGAAACCTTTGGGCACGCCTACTAACTTGATCTTACCGGAACGCTTGCTGGTCTTCACGGTAGAACTCCAAGCATGCTGGGCAGTATAACCGCGAAGAACATCGCTAACGTTTCCGAGGTGTATGTGTCCGAGAGCAACCATTAATTGAACGAAGGAGTCTTCTTTATCCTTTGACGTGGCCTCCGTATTCTCGAACTTCTTCAGAGCTAAGTTCATACCCTCATCAAGAACATCCAGCGCTTCGGTTTGCTTCTTGTTACGACTGTCTGTATGTCGCGTAATGTATCTTCGGTATAGCGAATCTTATCGTCGTATATGAAAGTGGCCGATATCTTGGCCGGATTGGATTCAGTTTCAGGTGATGGTTTGGTCATGGCCTTCTTAGCGCTTGCATTTGATTGTTGAGATTTGGGAGCCATCGTACAATTGAAGATAGTGTTGATGGGAATTGACGGTGCAATGTGTTACTGTGGAGGTAAGCTCACAGTTGAGAGCGACAAAGGTAGGGTCAGCAAGGTGGAGAAGGGTGAATGAGTAGATTGTTGAGATACGACAAGTGTGAGGAGGAAATGACGAATTGGAGAGGTTCTGGATGTTTGTTGTCCAAATGATGTAGGGAGCTATGGTTTGCGTGGTATGTAATCGTGGAGTATAGCAGGTGTTGTATTTATGGTACCAAGTGGGTGTGAATACGTGGTGGTGGATGATTGAAAGCTGAAGATCTCGGATAGCAGGTTGATCATAACTTGAGGACGGAAGCAAACACTAAGATATGGAGTGTGAGGAACTGAAGAAAGAAGAGGTAGTTTTCAAAGGGTCTGGTTAGCACGCGCGACTCCAAGGGCTGTGCGTAGTCCGTGCGTCCTTGAGTGAAGGAAGCAGATTGCTGGGCAACCATGTAAACAAGAAAATCATTTTGAATTCACTAACTCGACCTAATGAGAAAGACAATATTGATCTTCCTTCAGCGAAGTTTCGTTCAAGTTGCTCTATGTTAAAGTTAGATGAACTTAGAATCGAAACAGAGTAGCCGAGATGTACACAAACTCTGAACATGGACTTGAAATTCACGTATTCGCTAATACCATAAAGAATTGTGTCGAAACATTGCCTCAGCTAGTACTCTTAGGTATCTTAATATCCCTCCTGACGCAACGTCCAACTGCGGAACTTCCTAGCCTTCGAATCCGTTCTCTCTCGCTCTTCCGTCGATATGACTTCCCATAATGAACCCATTCACCACCTCTACTGCGTTACATGCTATTTTATTGTTGAACATAATGAGGCCCAGAAAGTGCTACATAGATATAGGTCCGAGCTTGATATGTTGCTGCGTGAGATAGTCCAAATGGTCAATTGTGGGATCAATACATGCCACTAGTTCCCATCCGGCTTGGCTGCAGATCTGTATGCGGACTTGATCTTGTTCCAAGTAGCTCTGATCTCCATCTGTACCTCCGCTTCAGCGATCTTTCTGATGGGACGGTTGAACTCAATGATTGTAGGCAGTTGCAGTGCGCTGGCTAGTGTTATTTGATGTTGAGGACGTATGTTCTTATCGATAAGTGAACATAGATGATTCATCTAATGACATGACTCACGCAGATATTACTTCTCCAATTCCACGACTCTCGTTTCCCCCAAACTTTGAACCTGAGGAAACCCTCGTCAAAGTAAGAGTGAACCTTACGAGGGCTCTTCTAATTTTCAGGGACCCGCACATTGATGCCTTGATAGTATCTTCGTTTCGGCAAATCGTTCGGCCTGGGCATCGTCATTCGTCGCCGAAGAGGTCTCCGACCTTCCTAATCGCCTCAAGGGCCCCAGACTCGCTGCCTCCGCAAACCAAAATTTTGCATCTCTTATCTTTCCAAGCTTTAAAAGCGTATGTATACAGTCTCTATAAAGTCTCTATGGCATATTCAATTTCCTGATCCGCTAATTGGACTAACAAAATGCAGTTCTTTGCAACTTTCTTCGCTGCATTTGCGCTCACAATCCCCACAATCGCCCTAAATTTTACCGGCGATGTGCTCAATGGAGTTCCAGTAATCTCATTTCTAGATATCGCAGATGTTCCTGCACGGTCCGTCTCCAAGTATTATCTCCGGGTTGGCGAGCTGAATGGTGGCACTGCTTTGCACATACCAGTACTTGTTGCTCGTGGGACCCCAGAAAGCTTGGACACCGGCAGGAAGCTCTCGTTATCTGCAGCGATACATGGCGACGAATTGAATGGTGTAAGAGTTGTGCAGAGGATCTTTGATCAGCTACGGGGTCAGGTTGCTACTCTCAATGGAACCGTCATTGGGATTCCCACCGTTAACCCTATGGGTATCTATCTGAACCAACGCAACTATTTTACAGCGAGCGCAAGCGGCTTTCTTACGAACGTGAACCGTGTTTTCCCGGGAACACCATCTTCGAAAGGTGGTAACGGCGCACAACTACTTGCCTACAACATCTGGAACAACGTCTGGGGAAACAAGTCGCAAGTGGATGTGGGAATCGACCTACGTAAGAACAACAATGCTTAATAAGTATTTAGATTCTAATTAATACTGTAGACACTCCAAGCAGCGGCGGCGAGACATCACTCTGGTGCTATGCCGATTTCAGGCTTCCCTATGTCGAAAGACTAGCCAAGCTGCTTCAGCCTGATACTTTGAAGATCGACCCTGGAGAGCCTGGGAGCATCGAAACAACCTTCGTGCGCGCTCAAATCCCCTCAATCACAGTTGAAATGGGCCTTGCAAAAGTGTGGAATGCATCCCTCATCGACCGCACTTTCGCTTTTGTCAACCGAGTCCTGGACGATTTGCGCATTATTCCATCAAACACAACCCGAGTTTATCAGCCGGACCTCAGTAGTACGTACATTGCGAACACGTTCCACGATTCTCCCGCGACATATGGCGGCTTCGTCGAGAGGCTTGTGTTTCCTGATGAGCCGGTAACAAAGGGACAGCCCATTGCAAATATACGAAACGCATTTGGCGATATTCTTGAGACCATCACCTCGCCAGAGACGGGTCGTATGTTTCAATCTCCCCGCGACCCTAGCATAGAACCTGGAGGCAGCGCAGGACAGATTGCTTACAACAGTACCGATCCAGCGTGTAAAGACGGCTGTATCTTCTAGCCTCAATAGAGCATAACGAACTATAATTTAATTTGATAGTCCATAATCTTCAGCACTTCCACAACTCAATATCGGTCATGAAACCCCACCTCAATTCGTCCTCCGTAGGATCTCCCTCCCACCCACCATAAGAAGTTGTATCCCCCCCAATACTCGCTCTATGTTGAACTAACAGTGTGCCACCTCCGCAACGACTATCTACACCTGGCCCCGGAAACCCGACCACAGGAGGCGTTACCACCGGAGCGTAAGAGTGGAATACCGCCTCTCGAGGCCCATACAACGTGAATTGACCTCGGCTCTATAATGCATCGAATAGTCAGACACATCCAAATCAAATTACAGAATAACGAAGCACACTTACCCGAATATCCTCCGACCCTACCCAGTTATACGTCCCCGAGTAAGTCAAGGTAGTCTTCTCTGTATTCAATATCGCATATCCAACTGCCCTCGTTCCCTTTGTATTAACTCTAATTTTCCACTCCTTATCCGCCTCAAACTCAATGCTAACATTGCACTTCTTGTTTCTATCTGTAGGCCTTGTTTGTGGCCCAGCGTACGGCGTTAAAGTATCGATATAGGTGTACAATTGACCATTATTGTCCGTACTGTTCCTCCACGACAGGGATGTGACGACGGAGCCTTCACGATCACATCCGACGCCGGTAAATTTGAAGCTGTTGATCTTGGGAAACGGAGGGTATTCGGGAGGTGGTTTAGTTTGCTGGGGCAAGGCAGATATGAGGGGAATGGTAGCAACGAAGAGGATGTTGGGACGCATGGTGAAGGAAGATTGCACGTGATCTTTTACATCAGAGCACTGTGGAGTAGTTTTAGAGACTAAAGCCAGCTATATAAATACTCTAAAACCTACTCCTTTCTATTTCTGTCCTCTGGGCATGTAATTCTTGTGTGCGGGGATCTCTGCAATTGAAGGATCAAACCCTGATTTCCTCATTGGTCAGTTCATATACACTCGATTAACACGAGCGCTCATCCAATATAGCAGTATTGCCTGCAGGTACTCAGCCTTATATCACCATTCTTCCTGACCTCGGAATCAAACATGATTGTCTGACTAGAAATTCAAGGTCTAATGTTGCAAGGCGGCGTAGCATCTTGATGGGATGACCCTTTCCTCTATTGGGATGAACATGCAGAGTACCAAGTACATAGATTGTAAACAGGGATCTACGCTACAGGACAGGAGAGGTATATAAAACCGTAGCATTCCGTTGCATTTCATCCTGCCAACAAAAATACATCCAAAACCCGAAATTCACAATGCGTTTCCCCCTCGTCCTCCCTCTCCTCTTCACCCTAACCTCAGCTGTCCAAATCATCTACGAAAACGTCAGCATATCATGTGATCACTCATTCACAGCCCCCAAGGTCTCTCTCTCCATTGCGCCGACTCTAACCGACAACCATACCACTCTCTACCAAACCATAACGCCCTTCCGCCCTGTCGTCAACACAAGTCTTACAGCAAGCCAACAAAATCGCAATTGCCAGATGTCCACACAAATCTCATTCAGCGAACCGGGATGGCGCATAGTCGTCATTTTCTGGGTCGGACGCGTGAGGGGAAATTTTCCTATTGCGAAAGGAGAAAGGGGGGCGATTACGGTGGGTTTCGAGTGGCCTCGGAAAGGGGATACTTATGTGAGTTGACGAAGACATTTCTTTCTTTTACTCGTTCTAAGATTCTTGTCTGCGAATTTGATGTGGTTTTGGCCGTGGAAGTGATGTTAAATCCTGGACGATAAACCACTGACTCGCCTTAAAGATGGGAAATCGAATCGATTTAGGCGGACCGCGGGAGGGGAGATTCGATGCGCACGTAGGTAATGTAGAACCTTATAGGATACCATCGACTTGTGGGGGTGGCCTGTTACAGTCACATTTCGGTACGCGTATTCGCACGGTGGAATCTGGAGGGACACCGACCGTTTTCCCGTTAGACGAAAACGAGGAGGTGGAAACATGGGAGTTTGAGACGAGTTTACAAGTAGAAAGGTGCTAGCAGTGAAATTGACATGCCTAGTCAACCTCGACGAGACAAAAGTCCATGGCGTAAGATGTATAAGCCGATTGCTCAGCGATGGGGTTTTAAATCTACATCTTTTCAAAGACCTGTGTTCCACTCGAGCCTTCTCGTATTCTGTGTTCAAAACCTGGACTCTCAAAATCGTCCCGCAGACTTTCGAGAAGAATACTGGCTTCGGCCTCGGCGCCAGCCATCAGGTCGAAGCTTTCCTCGCTTTCGCTGCTATTTCCATTCTTCTTTTCGAACACATCCTCACCACCATCCCACCATCTAGCTTGCTGGCCAAACCAATCTACTCCACCACTCGAGCGCTCCTTGCGAATGACTTCTTTCTCTTCAAGTGGAAAAGCAGGGACCTCGCTTCGAGCCGGTAAAATCGTGCGTCGATGCCAAGCACCAAGAAACATGCCCTCTGGGTCGACTTCGTTGCGCACTCGTAAGTAATCATCTAGGTCAGCGTTGTATACAGATGAAAGATAATTATGATCGACTGATTGAAAGTTCTTCGCCCAGTGAGGTCGGCCACCCATTTCCTTCATCAGGTGCTCGAATGCCTCATAGTAACGCTCTCGGCATGGAGGGTCCTGTCCGTATGGGCGATAAAGGGTTGCATTAAGGTACAGTGAAGGGGTGTCCGGGAAAGAAGTATCTAGGTAGGGCCTGATGCCTGTTTTGTTGGGGGTCGCGACTCGTACTTCGATGGGCGAATGAACATATACGCCCTTCGGGCTAAAGGGTAGCGCGGAGCCGTGTTCGTCCTGGTTGATCCATTTCGTCAAGCGATTGAGTGCTTCGGGACCTTTAGATAAGGGAATGCTCCACTCGTTCACGAACTGTGAATAAAGACAGTTCATGAGTAGTCCAGTACGTTGTTCTTCAACAGCGGACATGGTGGAGCCGTTTTTGAAACCATACTGCATGCCGAACACGAATTTCTCCACCCATGGCAGAATACTGGGCACGTATTGAGAAACCCAGAGCATAATGTGATAAGAGTGGTAACCGATGGCCCCGCCATACCAATTATACTGTGGTTTCCTAGGAGGTTTTTTGGTCTTTGACGCACGCCAGACGATAGCACGGCGCGTATAAGGTAGCCACCAGACGCGGACAAATTCATCAGAAGTCCAGAGGTCCTTTTCCCATCTCGCCAGGACGTCCTCGATTGGCAGTATAGTTTGCACCCATTCTAGATCAGAATGATCTCTCATTTGAAATTCGACCTCGACAATGATGCCCAGTGCACCTAGCGAGACAAGTGCAGCGCGAAATAGATCTGGAGATTGTGTAGGTGAGCACCGAACGGCTTGCCCGTTCGCAAGCACAATGCGAAGACTGAGAATGGATTCAGAAAGCAAGCCGTGGTGCAGAGAGCTCCCATGCGTAGCTGTACCTATAGCACCAGCGATAGATTGATCATCGATAGACCCCAAAGAAGGCATTGTCAATCCGTGTTCTTTTGCTGCCAGGTTCAACTTGTGCATGCGGATACCAGCCTGAACTGATAAGGTCTTGCGTTCTTTGTCCACCTTCAGCACCTGCTTGTAGTCGTCCAAATTTACCATCCATGCCGATGTGCACGTCAAGTCCGAGGGCGAATGAGCGCAGCCGACAGTCACTACGCGGCGTCGCAGCCGTCGCGCAAGCGTGACAATCTTCTGTATCTCGGGTAGGGATTGAGGGCGGATGTACAGCTCCGGGCGGGAATGGAACGTGCGAGCCCATGTGTGATGAACATAGGATTGCGATGCGCGGAAAGGGACTTCGGGGTCGAGTTTCTCTAGCTCTATCGCGAAACGAGCTGGCATGCTGAGAGCATTGCCTGGTGGTGTTGACATGATGGCGGGCGGGCAAGCGGGTGGGGTGTGTCTACGACGAGGTGTGAAATTATGGTCAGCTAGTTGGAGTTGGTGATCAGATCCCCTTGATGGTGCAGACTTGTGGTCAGAAGACTGTTCCTACAAAAGGTGCATGCGACGATGCCATGGCGCAACTATTGTTTGTGAAGTTGCGGGATGGAGGATGCATCATGAAATAATCATGGAGGGGCAAGTCCGCTGGATCGGCTCCAGACCGCACTAGAACAGAAACGCATTAGCGAGTGTCGAATCGAGACTAGTGTTGTCCACCTTTGTGTCCGCCCTGCTGCACAGCATACAGAGAGCTAACTGCAATTCCTAGATACTTCCTATCTTTATTGTGCGGGTTTACTTCACCGCCTCGATGAAACAAACACATAATCAAGCACTTGTTTTCCATGGACGTCTTCGTCAATTCCTCAAATCAAGACTCCAAAGCATCGTTTCCTACAGGTATCAGTCGGAAGATTTCATGTGTTGGTTCTACGGACCACAGAATGATCAGACCAATGTTTTTAATTTGTCAAACTTAACCCGACGACGTATACTTATAAATAGAATTCATTATACTCACTTAATGGATTCGGACTCACGTTCCCCTCCAGTCACGGCTTCGACGTCCCTTCTACGCGCGATGTGTGTGAATCCTCCTAGCCCAAGGCTTCATAGTTTCTTGGGGAAGCCAATAAATTCTGTATATGAAGCCAATTCGTTCCACCACATTCGACGGGGTACTACGTTGATAAAAGTAGCGCAAGGAGGGGTAGAGAAGGCCTTTCGCGAATCACAGTATCGTGCGAACACCCCCCCGGTCATGGCGATCTACTATCCACCCTTCCCACTGAAGGACGCGCAAGCGAAACCCAAAATAATTCATTATCAGTACTCAGTCTCCTCCAACTTAATCTAGTCCCTCGTACGCCATATCTAGGGATCAACTAGACAGACCAAAAAGTTATGCGGAAAGCCACACAAACGCGAACCAATAGCTTCTGTTCCATCCCCAGCTGGTTATGACCTCTGTCTATCATGATATGGTATCTGCCAAGATACAGTTTGACGCTTCCGAACACAATCCAGATACCGGGATAATAAAACTGTTTGCCATGGACCCCTCATTATTTTTGGGAAGGTTCAAATGCGCCTGAGGTTGTCAAATACCATGCTTCCGATGGACTACATATTTCAATGCCAATATCACCTTCTTTTGATCATGGTTCTTTAGCTATATATACAACCTTGCGATCATTTTGTCCCATGAAAAGCCCGATCCCAACTATTATGATATGCCGATTTTCACACATCCAAACCCTCGAAAATCCGGAGGCAGAACACGCTGTTTTCAGATTGCGGTGCTCGTTGGCATTACATGTATTCTCATTCTCGCCCCAGATCTCAGTCTTAGATTAGGTCCTGGATTGAAGAAGCACACATCGTGAGTTCACATGGTGTCTGTTATTTTAAAACTTCCGACAAATCCATCTTTTCAGACATGGACCAAATGCACTTTTAAATTTATCAGGATTGCCTTCTCACGCTACAAGTATTTAATCATTCTGCTATGCGCAGATTGTTTCCGGCTCCTCACCAAATTGGCGATATTTGTTATCCTAAATATATTGCTGTACGTACACCCATTAGGTATCTTAACCCCTTACAACATTCCAACAAGTCTTATGCCCCTGCCACTTTTCAGCAAAGTAACCAAATCCAAAAAACACCCGATTGCGCCAAACGTTGACAAAAGATCGCCAAAAACATGCAAATCATCCACAGGCAATTTACCACTTTCAAACATGTTTCCGAATTGGAATCGCCTTATGCTAATTAGCAATAGGATCGTTCGAAATGAATCGGCATACAGTAATCGACGACAATTCTTTGAGCATCGAAAAACGAAAACTTCCTAAAATAGAAAACTATCAAATTTCGGAACGGATGTTTGTAGAATGTGCCAAACAAGCACTCGAGTCACAGCGGTCTATGAGAATATGCGAGACCTTCCTAAATAGGAAGGAACTCAGGATATCAGAAGGATGGTCGAACAGCTCCCAGTTTACGGACCGCGACCAATGAAATTCTAGACACTTTCCCAATTAGGAAGTGGTTTAGAATCGTTAAAGGGTACGGTACGGGTGTGCGAAAAGCATGCTTGAAAAGCGTTGGAATCACCTAATGCAATCGATAGTGATCTTAGCCTTTTCTAATCAGGAACTGATATTGAACCGTCAAAAGGTAAGATGTGTGAGTACCAAAAGATGGCTGAAAGGCGTCAAAATCAACCACTACGATCAACGAGAATAATCGCCTTTCCAGATTAACAAGGGTGTTCAATCGTAGAAGTGTGTGGGCATCAAAATGATAGTCAAGACGTACCTAAATCATATAAGACCAAAAAGAACTAGTACCAGTCCTTAGAAGAATTAGCGAATTGTCGTAGCTTTTATCCTCACAAATCAAGTACGAGGGTCATGGCTTTTCCTCATCTCGAGGTACCTCAATTTTTTCCAAAAAAAATAGAGTGTGGCAACAGTAAAGTAGCCTGTTTACACTTACTCGTGAATCTCAATATAATCATCACAGCCCTTACTGAACTTCTACCCTGAGTCAAGCCCATAACAAGAAGTGGTATAGTACGCAAAGGATAATACAAAGTGCGAATATAGCACATCATTGTTCAGCATATTCATCTCCGAACGAGATGTATTCACATCTCACGCCTATAAGACCTAGAAATATAGAAAAATACCAACACTATCTTTCCCAACCACTCGACAAAAGGATAGTACCCTAAATACAAAAGCGTACTTCATTCCTAACAAAGCCTTTTCCAAAACCATATCACATAATCGAAAATGTTCTAAGATACTCACCCTTAGTATCTGCCTAAAAAAACCGGTTCTTTTGCCCACACCCCCATCTGGCACTACAAAGACCCGCAACAGGTTACAACACAGCGATTTCACGATTGCAAGAGACATGTGATTTCTGTGCTAAGAAGCATTGGATTGGGTCAGCTAGGTAACTACACTACCACACTACGATAGGGCCAAGGAAAAGCCCATAAAATCGCCGCCAAATCCGCCTCTGTACTATACATTCTTGATTTCGGTTACAGAACTTCATTCTCTTTCCCTCCCCTCCACCCCCACCACCCGAACTACAAGGTCCTAGGCCACCTATACTGGGCGACCCCGCTCTCGGCCTTCTGCACACACAGTTGGCAAAGGATAGCGTCTGCCTGGACCCTGTTTTGAGGGTGGGCATGGCCCCTGCAGCGTGGCTCGGCCTGATGGCAATTGGCAGCACATGGGCGGCTTGGCCAGACGAAAACTTCATGTCCGCAGAGGAGTCGGTGAGTGTGCATCGGGTCGATGCCGTTGCCATCATAATGGCTGTATTCGAGGCACAAAATACTGAGGGGAGGTTCGTACTCCAAGCGTTCTGCGCAGAACCCGGGGACAGACTTGAGCGTCTCGCGCGTCATGGGCATGGTATGCCGAAGATTTTGGATGTCGGCCGATTGGGCATGACGGGCCTTGAAGATGGTGATAGGCTCGTTCTGGTTACAAATGGTGCAGTAGAGATGATCTGTGAGCGTGTGCCCATTGAAGCGCGGGTGTCCGAGACTGTTGCTGTCGACGACGTGACGACAGTTTTGTGCACAGCTCCAGTTGCCGTGGTTGATAATGACGATATGACCACATGCAAGCAAATGACAGGGACCACTGACTCCGTTTATAATGACGCATGGGTTTACCTTTGTGCCCATATGATTCTGGAATGGGGCTGCCATCAGTGCATTACGAGTGTCGCTGTTGGTAACATCTGATGATACTTGCGGCATATAAGTTCCCGATCGGGGGAGGGTTCCGAAAGGAAGGGTCTTCGGTGGTGATGTCCCCGGTGGGAAGAGTTGGGGTCGAGTCGTCTGCGTGTTGTGGAATCGTCCTGGCCAAAGCAATTGGGGGGTCTGTTGTTCGATGGCCCATGGTCCGGGAACTTGTGCTTGAGGGATTTGGGAAGGGAAATGAGATGGGGAGGATACTTTTTGTTCGTTCTCTGAGTCATCCCCATTGGGGATTTCGTTGTTGCTCGAACTGCCTCCATTCAAGGGTCCAAGAAAACAGAATGGATGACGTGAACTATCCCATTCCACAGTCTCGGACATCTGATCACCTGGCGTGTGATTCTCTGACTCTTCTTGAAAAGTTGTAGGCTGTCCGCCTTGAACTTGAGTGACACCGTCTTGGGGCACGAAGCGGTTGCCGGAAATGTCTCCATCGGTGCGAGCGACAACAAAACTCTCGTCGCGGGACTGCTCTTGAAAATCTTGTCCGTTGATGTAATCAAGAAGGCGGCGAGCAGTTTCCTCTAGATCATCGTCCATTATGTGCTGCGGGTGGTGTGCGCGTGAAGATTTGTGTGTAGTTGTGTGTGCGAAGTTGTTTGGTGAAAGTGACGGACGCGTAAGGGCAACAACAATATATGGAATTACTTTCCACCCCACGTGAACAGGCCACACTGGCCGCGCTTCTTATTGTGAAAATTCTAATTTTACTATCGCTCATTGAGTGTGTGCTTGTTGTTACCAGAGCAACACTGCGTTGTTGCAAATTCATGAGAACTAGTGTTAAGATATTGCCAGCACCTTGGAATCTTCTAGACCCACCGAAAGGAAAGACGTGGTGTAAGAGTTTTGATCCAGGTAACCCATGCTGCTTGTGTACACGGTGACGGCGATTCTGATTTCTATCAGCTGGTCAGTTCTGTACAAGGCACTTTAGTGGATATCACACTCACCAAGTCCTACCATTGCCTTTCCACACCATTGCCTCTCTGCACTATCGCAGTGCCGCTCTACAAAGTCTCGTTAACACTGCCTACGTGACCATTCTTGCTTTCAGCCTCTTTTAGTTCAAAGGCTTACCCATTGCTCTACTAGTATCCATCTCCACAACTCGAGCCTTAATCATGGCAGAGAATCCGACCCTCGCGCTACCGCATTGCCCGGTTCGACCGTACTAATTCCGCCATAGCCAAGAGTTCATCCAGAACAGCATTGTCGCAGTTCCAAACTTGATCCTCACCGGCGACAAAGAAACAAAGTGTGTACTGTGCCTTCAGGACCTCCAAGACAAATCGCTACGGGCAGCATCCACGGAAGCGAAAAACAAAGCCCCAGTTCGATTAGAAACCTGTGGCGACATCTTTCACAAAGGCTGTATAATTGCCTGGTTGAAGTCCGACGTAGGCTATGCGTGTCCAATTTGCAACACGAAATTATACGCTCCGGAGTGGGCACTGGTGAAAATCGGCCTGTTCAGATTGCCTGATGAAACGCGGCCAGACTTCAAGACAGCACTCTCGCGGCTTGAGGTCGTTTTGGAAGGAGGGTCGGTTTCGCGAAATAGAAGTGCCAGTGCCAGTGAGGATATTGGGACCCAGTTAACAGCTCGGACAATTGATCCGCGGGGCGATTATTTACTGGCTCCGAAGAGTGGACTCTCTCATTTCCATCCTCTCGGTGGAGCGAAAGCTACAAACAATCCAGCTTTACGTGGTACAAGCAGCACTGCCATTCCTACTAATCAGATTTCGCAGCCACTGGTGTGTAAGTTCATACGCGGGGGAAAGACGAGTGAAGTGGGTAAAGCAGCCTCGTCGAATACCAGGAAGAATTCTGATAGAGAGCGTTTAGCGAATATATTGCACGGCGGGCTATTCCAGACACATACTCAGTCGACTACTGTAACTGAAAAAGGCAATGAAACGTTCATGTCAAGCGCACGCAAGCCAAATAATTCCCAACTACGGTCTAAGTTTCAACCTCCAAAAGAGTCTACATTACGCGTCAGTGGACGATGCAACGTCGAAGAACTCGAATCTCATTTGGATGGCTTGACAATGAACCAGAACTTACATCCGGCCATTCCTCAAGAACAGCGTGAAGCACCCAAGGATCCGGTTCAGAACACCCAGAAGCCAGATACCGCCCAACCCCAACCGCCAAACCTCAGCCAACCCAATGCCAACGACTCCTCCACCCCTGCATATCGCCCCACTGATCCAGTCCCTCCCCAACTAGCCGAAGCATTCCAAAATCTCAATACGCGAATCCAACGAGGTATCGGAACCTGCGCGACATTCGAAATCGCAGAGAAGTTAGTCCCCAATACCATAGAGGCCATGTTGAGAGACACCCCACGACCTATCCATCCGGACATCACGGCCTATTATGAGACGTTTGGAGCTCGAGCTCGAGCTCGGGAGGAACTTCGTCGACAGGCTGAGATTCGAAGGGAGTTGAGTGAAGAAGGTCCAAGTGATGCGCCGACCGTGCATGCGTTCGTGATGGCATATACGCTTGCTTTTCTGGCGGAGGAGATATTGGGCACAGAGGGAATGGTTGATGAGATTGAAACACTTTCGCAGGATTCGGATGCCTTCGTTGGTGTTGAGAACAGTGCCAGTGGAGTGACCGAGGCTGGTCATATATCTCCTCCTAGCCAGATAGCTCATCCAAAGCCGATTTGGTCCATTCAGGATCTACGAGCTTTGCTCAGTATCGCGCCGCCAGAGACAGACTCAAATCTCCGACGAGGAGGAGCTTCTCCCAACCTTGTCCCTGACACAATTGCCGGCAAACTCAAATCATCCCCAGGACAGTTCTTCATTCATGGACTCACTCTTCAAACACTTACTAACAGCTCTCCTGCACTCGCAACCCCATCCTTCATTCCCGGTCTCCAACACACCGGTCCCCAATCCCGGCCTTCCCAACTCCACACACCCGAACAGACATTAGGCGCCCAGACATCCACCATATAACATCCCCGGAGCACCCTCACAGGTCCATCCAGGAACGAGAACCAGGAGGTACGACAACGCCCTGGACCAGCAAACCAACCCCAGACCGATCCTACCGATGGCCTACGTAAGCATGGCAGAACTCGCAGGATTCCGCGAGCCAGGCAATCAGGAAAGTCGGCGAGGACGCGTGAAGAAGATAAACAGAGAAAGAAGTGATGGGATAGTAGACACGACGGGAAGAAAAATGGATGAAAGCGAGATGTGAGAACAGTGATGGAAAAAGTCTGGACCTTTGGAATGATTGGTTCGGAAGACTGCATATGACCCATGTAGAAAATGAAAATGTGAAAACATCTACCATTCATCGTGAACTGGGTGAACACTCCATTGTTACAGATCTATTTGTGCACACGGAACCTACCAACGAGGATATGTGGTTCGGATTACAAAGTGAAACATGATTAGATGGAAAAGGAAGACATTGATACATTTATTTTCATTGTTATAGCAGCGAAGTAAAACTTCGGTTGTGAAAATGTGGTTTACGGTGTTTGGAAAAGAAGAACCAACCTGCACTAGGCTGATAAACCGAAGGGTTTCGCCAATGAACGCCATATTTTTACCCAATACTCTACAATTGTCTCCAAACAGGTTACGCCAAGGTTCTATTCTTGTTCGTTGGGAGACCAACGATAGAATGACTAGGGTCCGTGTTGTTACCGGCGAGAGTCAATGCTACAATGCTCATTTCTGATCTCGTGGCTTATGCCAAAATTCCCCCTCGTCCAAGGTCCTCATTGTGGAGTGACTGACATTCTTCGTTGGTGAATACTCAACTCCGCAGGATCCACGCTCTAGAGACAGCGAGTTGAGGCTCCAATGTAGTTGCTCAGACATGTCGTTTGGTAAGCTGATCCTGCTCTCGCGGGTGGCCAGGGGCTGGATCGGGCTTGTTTTAGATGAAGCCAAGGCAAGTGACAAAGATTCGAGTTCAGTGGCAAAATCCATCTCCTCTTGGCTCGCCTGCGATGCAGTGCAAATGTTGCTGGGACGAGTAGTTTTCTTGAGGGCAAGCTCGAATGCTCGCCGATCATTCGCAAATTGTGCTTCCATGTGTCGGTGCTCGCTGTACCATTGCTCATACTGCTCTTTCGACATTTGTTCGATTGAAGGGTACAGCGCGTTGTGTTCAGTCTCTCTCGCGATCCAAATACTGCTAGCTTCCTTCTCAACACATTCGTGACAATAGAACGCCAAGCCCGATGCGTTAGTAATCGGATCCAGGCAATTTGAGCCGCAATCCTCCACAAGATCGGTTCGGATTCGGTGGGAACAAGTGAGTTGATGATAGAGACGACCTCGACATGGAGCGAATCGTTTATTTATCTTGAAGGCATTTGACGATGTGGTGGGCGGTGTTGAAACGTGTGTGGTTGGTGGGGCGTGGGATCCTTGCACTCCATCGGACGGCCCCGCGCTCCAGCCAAAGCGGCAAGCCATGACCATTTTCGCGTGATCCATCGTGTCGTGAGATAGAGAAGAGGACGCCGACGGCCGAAAGACGTTGTTGGAAAAATCCATGCCGATATATGACTTGAATCTTGCAGGTGTCAATCCGCCGGTCAGCTGGGTAGTGGATGGGTCTTCGGGAACCTTCCAAAGTCGAGCGTGGCGGGGCTGGTTGGGCAACGTGTTGAGGTGAAGGTGAGAGATTATTGGCAAGGCAGGCGGAATAATATAAGAGGCTATGTTGTGTACGAATGGTTGTATCTCACAGTCTGTCGTTGCATTGTTTGTGTTCGCAGTCACGGGCGCTTCGAGGTGACGGTCCTATGCCTGGGGAGCCCAATGATGCCAAGGCTGTTCACGACGCGCGCTTGGAGGGGCGATGGTGATGTTTCGGGGGCTTCGGCAGTGATAGACTATAGAGAGCGAGTGTTTGCGCGAACTGGATCGTACAGACGCGTTTGTTAGCAATGAGAGAGATACAGTGGGTGAGTGAGGTTGATGAGGGAGTGAAGCTGTGACGGCCTGGGAGTCTGGTTGGCGCTGACGTAATGGCCCCGGATCTATTGGCCACCTGTCGATGCTGTGCCCAGCACCGCTGCCTTGGCCTGTGACGATGGCAGGATTATTGGATGTGAATTGGATTTCGAGCGTTAGTTAGGAACCCTGGTCCAATAGTTGAACTGAGCATTCACGTTCGTGAGAGTATTGATTTGTGGTTATCACAATGTGTCCATCTCGCCTGCGTGGAGGGGAATTTTGTGTGGCAAATTCCAAGAACAAAGCGACGTTTCACCAGCAACGAGGAATGCGCAGGCACAGATTTCTATTTGTTCTTTCAAATGTGATAGAAACCGCCCCCTAATATCGCCTGAGATGGCTGTGATGACATATAAAGGTTTCCGATCGACAAGTACACCCCCGTCTCACTGCAGCTAGTTTCAGGAAGCTTACAGAAGCCCACTAACGACATCATCTGAGGCTCAAAGCTTGACATACGCGTTGCCAAGGGTATTGGGGCATACAGCAGCCCGCTCTTTACACCAAAAACCTAAATCCGTGTTCCTGTGCCTCACCTGGCACGGCGTTAATGGCACCATCGACATGCTCGCCGCGATCGAGCTTCTTGTTCAATCTCTGGAGAATGATTCTCATTATCGCAGTCATAATGATTGCTAACGCTGCAGTAGCACAGTCCACGCTCAGAGGAATCGTCAGGTTGGGCTGCACCTTGCCCTTTGGCTGCGGATACATGTAACTGGCGTAGATAGAGCTGGTATTCGATACCGCATTAATGAAGGCGAGAGCGGCAGCGCGCTTAGCTGCGGGGCGTGGAAGCGAATTCGATATCCAGGCGAGCGCGACCACGTAGCCAGTGTAGACGCCGGGCACCATGAGCATCATCGCCACATAGCGGGGCGCGGTTGAGTGGGTCGCTGCGGCGAGGATGAAGGCAAAGACACCGACGCAAAGAGGGAGAACAATGTGGAGAAAGCGTTCTCCGGTGCGGTCTGCATGCCAGGCATTAAGGTAGGTGGTGATGACCGCAAGCACATAAGGTGGTGCAGTGAGAAGAAGTGTTTGGACGTTTCCATATCCAAGCGTCTTCACCACGGTAGGGAAGAAGTTCGTGACAGATGCTGATGACACAATGGAGAGCAGCAGAATAGTTAGAACCCAAGTCTTGATGTCGATCAAAGCCAATTTGAGTCCATGAAAGAAGGATTGCGACTCCGAAGATGTCCAGTCGTCTTCTCCGACATCTTCTATCAATCTGTAGGTAGCCAGTTGGCGCTCTTCCTCGGTGAGCCAGGATGTTGTTCTGGGGAAGTCGGGAAGGACCCAAAAGGCACTGACCGCGATTATGACAGTGATTATTCCCTCCTAATGCGCCAGCGATATTAGTATAAACCGGTGGCTTGATGTCTTGACAAACTTACAAGAATAAAAACCCAACGCCACGCCCTCAGTCCGTGAGTGCCATCCATGTTGCTAGTAATACCTGCTGTCACTAAGCCACCAAAGGCTCCCGATACGAGAGATCCCGAATAAAGCACCGCAGTGCGGAATCCCAGTTCCTTGCGAGTGTACCAACTGCTTAGATAAAACAAACATCCGGGGAAATAGGCGGCTTCGATAAACCCAAGGAAGAATCGGCATGCGACTAGACCGCCGAAGTTCTGGCATGCACCCGTTGCGCCAGAAATGATTCCCCAAATAATCATACACGTGGGAAGGTAGATAGCTGGCCTCCCGGTCTTATTGAGAAACAAGTTGGAAGGGACTTGAAATCGATTAGAGGATTACTACTGCGGTTCGGTTCAAGGACTCACTCTGCATCAGGATATAACCGACAAAAAGAATGGAGACAGTAGTCTATTTGTCCGATTGTCAGTCACATGAAGCGTAGCAATCGATATCTATAGGAGTTCTTTACCTGATACTGCACACTCGATAAATTGAGCTCGTCCTGCAATCCTGCCAATCGGACTGCGGCGATATTATTTCTGTCCAGATAATTCATGATGTACATCAGGATGATCATCGGCAGCAATCTACTATCGACTTTCTTCCTCAATTTTCGTTCTGCTTCCAGACGATACTCCTGCGTCATAGCAGCCACAAGTGGTGGCGGAGTAAGCTTTGAATGGGATGCGCCATGTCCAGCAGCGGCAGTCGGGACAGCATCGTCCGAGATGTGGTCAACAGCAGCTTTGCTGTCCAATTCGGCTTGCGCCATGGTGTCGGAAGTCGAAGAACTGGAAGCAAAAGTCCCGTATCCAATGGCCAGTTGGGCTTGCGCGCAGTAAAAGTCAGAGTCAGTGCTATGACGGTGTGGATACGAGGTGAAGAGGGTAGGGGAGAATCACAGACGAGGAGAAGGTAGTGGGCACCAGCTCTTTTCAAGGAAGAGGGGAGGGGCAGAACAAAAACTCTTATATCTACGTCTGCCGCGTCGAAAAGATCATCGCCAGGATGATTTCACAACGCGGAAGGAGGGTACAGATTAAGGATTTTTATTACCTACATACGCTGCCGTCCAGGATTCCGTCTCGTTCCCGGCCCACGGATCCTCCAGTCTGCGTCTGCGACATGCTGATGGCGATCCCTACTACGAATTAGGGGCGGGTTGACGTCGGAAGCTGGCCTGATCACGAGCGTTTCGAGCCGCGATGAGGGCCGTTGATGTAACGGTAGTGCGGGTGCTGGCGTAGACGGCGGAGGGGAAGTGTGATGGTTGGGCGCTCGGTGGATAAATAGCGTGTGGGGTGGGGGAATGCGGGCCGAGGGGTGGTGTTGGCAAATCCGGGGTCGAAATGTCTGGGTCAAGGATGATAATGAACTCTGCAATGCGGTTGCGAAGTACGATGCGATGAAAGATGAAAAGTGATGATGTTGAGGCCGCGATGATCAGCAAAGGTCTCTGTCATCGGTGAAGTTTGGCACACGGTCATCCAGATGGGAAGCCACAAAGCTTCAGCAGTTCTTGGGCGCCTTGTGTGTCTTGTGTTTTTATCCGGCGGCTTGACAGGAAGCTTGACCTAAGCGTACTCAACACGGCAGGTTGCCGAGTGCTTTTCCGCGACGCCACGGAAGGCGACACCACGGAGAGGAAATACACCAGCACACCGGGCCATCCTGAAGCTCACAGTTCCCAAATAAGTTGTCGGCAGAATGGTTTTTTATGTCGCATATGTCGCTTGTGATTTTTGGCATGTTGTAGAAACTCTTGAATTAGATGTTGTTCTTCTTCCAGTTCTTGTAACGTGACCTGTGCCCTGGCGAAGATAGCAGTTATGTCCTACATTGCTTTTCTCTTACCTACGCAATGATGACGAGGGGACGCAAAATGGTAATGATAAGTATATATATTTAGTATTTAAGTACATCTTTCACATACGACCATAGCCACTTGAATACACTGGATCCTTTCCAACTCGCCGTCTTCCACAAGACCAGATACAGCACTTTTTGCAGCCCTGCCTTCTGTTTCTAGGTTTAATTTGGTGGATTTCTTGTTTGCAGGAAACAGTAATTTTAGGGGGGCTTAGACTACTAAATTTGCCCCTATAATTACTAGATGCTTAAAGCAGCAAGCAGCAAAGCTTTGTTGCTTATAAGGGGTTAGGATACTAGGCTTCTTTGCCCCTCACCCTCACCCTCTATGCCTGTGCTTAACTAGAGAAGGCAGAAAGAGGCTTCTAGTACATGCTTCCTCTTTATAAGCAACTAGGTATACACTATTAGACTATTTATTTATAGAAAGCAGAGGAGACAGTTTTGCTAGCAATGCTTGCTATATGCTTAGGAAAGGCAGTAGTTTGCCTAAGTACTTATAAGACCTAGTCTCCTAGCAACTCTAGACTCTGTCTACTATTACTACCTAAAGGTTTCTACTTATTTTTCTAAGTAAGTAGGTATTTATATTCTTAGTTAGTCACACAAGACTAATGTTTATAGTTGCTTTCTAAGTTTTTGCTTATTATAAATAGATTATATACTATTCCTAAAGGTATATAATTAAGCTTTGTTCTATTAAAACATAACTAATCTATTGTATAGATATGTAATAATATTAATATAATTTTTTAATATATAGCAAGACACACAGACCTAAACAATCCTTAAGGCCTTACTTTTAAATATATTATAAAATATTTATTATAGGTTAGACAAAGGATTATAATAATAGATTATATCTACTAGTATATATAGAATAAAAGGTTAAAAAAAGAAAAAGTTCTTTAAAGGCTTATACGCTAAAGAACTTTTAAGCATAGGTAAAAAAAGCAAGTATACTAGTTACTTTTATATCTTAGTTATATATAAAGCTTAGCAAGTTTATAAGCTTTATTAAGGCGCATAGATTAGAAGCACTGCTTATAATATTATTCTTCTTTTTTTTTTTTTTTATATATAAAGTTGTTCTTGTTTGTTTGTTTATAGAGTTTTTTTATTTATATATAAGGTTTCTACTCTATTTTTACTTAGCTAAAGCATTATGTATAAATATATTATAATTAGTGCTAAGAAGAGTATATAATCTTTTCTTTTCTTTTTTTTTCTTTTTTTTCTCTTTACTTCTTTTTCTTATCTTTCTTTTGTGCTATATAGTGTTTTTGTTTATTATAAATAATCTAGTATTTAATAATAATACTATTAGGCTTAATAAGGCAGCTACTAGCTATATAGCTACTTATATAACTTTTTTTAGTACTATAGATACTTTCTTTTAGTCTACTCTAGTCCTAGTAGGTAGGGGTAGTGTATAGGGTTTTAATGCTATAAGACCTAGTTAGACTATCTATCTAAATTCTTTAGTATATAAAGAGATTTTAATCTTTAATCTAATAATTACTAATTATTTTTCTTAGATCTTTTGCTTTATAGTTTGCTACCTTTGTTTTATTTATTATTATATACTAATTTATTTATAAAGTTCTAAGATTGCTATTATTACTAATTTTTCTATCTAAGCTTTTAGAGTGTTTTTGTATAATTCTCTAAAGACTTTTATTATTACTTATTATAACTATATCTAAGCTACTAGTCTTCTATCTTAATATTAATTTTATACTAAGGCTATTCTTATTTATTTTTATAGTTAGTTTAATATTACTTTTTATTAGTGCTATACTATAGCTTATAATTATATAGGCAACTTCTTTTACTATGCTAAGTATATCTCTTTTAGTTCCTAGTATTATAGTACTTGTTTAAACTATATTTATAATAATTATATAGCTACTTATTCTTATTAAGGCTAGGATAATTATAAGTTATTATATAATAACTAGTCTAATAAAATAGATTATTATTATTCTTAGTCTTCTTATTCTCTTAATTATATAAAGTAGGATAATAAAGGACTTAGTAAGAGTAGTAGCTTTAGTAGTTGTTCTATAATTCTAGAGTAGTATAAGAAGCTACTTAAAAGTTTTTTTTATTTTTTCTTAAGAGTGCCTTTACTAGTGCGTATAGAAGTTGTTTTCTTCTTTTACTTTAAATAAGCTTATATCTAAATTAAGTAGGCTTTTAGCTCTTTAGTAGTATTTTTATATTTTTTTTACTTAACTATAAATATTAGTTTTCTATTCTATATATATTTATCTAAGATATCTTCTACCTCCTACTTAAGGTATTTTTTATTATTTTTTTTTTTTTATATAATAATTAGAGCTAGAGGAGTGTTATTCTTTTCTTAAGAGAGTAGTAGGTTTTAAGCTATAGATTATAGTTAGTCTATATAGTATAACTTTATTATCTATAGTATATTTAGTTCTACCTAATATAAGTCTTATATATATGCTATATAGAATTATCTATTTTTTTAGTTAAATTTTTTATTTCTTTTTATTATTTATATATTCTTTAGGTTTAGCTATATAAGGTTGCTTACTTAGTATTTTAGAGCTACTTTTCTATGCTTATTTACTTGTATTTCTTATTATTATTATATATATATTATAGATAATATTACTTATTTAGTAGCTTACTATATCTTTGCTATAATTGCTTTTACTTTTTCTTTCCTAAGCTTAGAGTTATTTAGTTTATTACTTACTCTTAGGTTTTAGTAACTAAGGAAAAAAGTATTATAGTAACTATATTATAAAAAAAAAGTATTATATTTATTACTAATAATATATAAGAGTTTAATATAAGTTCTAAGATTAAGCATAGGCTTGCTTAATTATTCTAGTTATAATTATAGTATATCTATATAATAGTTTCTACTTCTATGTTTTTTCTCTTAGTAGCACTATCTATTTAAGAGTAATATGCTATTAATAAGTATTGTTTAATCTTTAGAAAGTAGTATACTTTTCTTTATAGTAAGTATATAAACTAGGGGCCTCTATCTAATATAATTAAGTTAGGTGTTTTATAGTAATAAAATACTTTTTATATAAATATCTAGGCTATATCTACTAATATAGTCTTGTTTATTAAAATAAGAATTTTTATTTTTTTTAACTAATCTATTATTACTATTAGGCTTATATACTCTAAGCTTAGTAAGAGTTTATTAATAAAGTTAATAAATAAGTCTTTTTAAATTTATATAAAAACAAGTAGTAAATATAGAAACTTAAATTTTCTTTTTCTTTAAGGTTTGCTTTAGTAGTATAGGTTATAGTTCTATATAAACCTCTAGATATTTTAGCTTATGCCTAGCTAATACTATTATATTATAATAATTTAGTAAGTTTCTTTTTTTTTAAGTATCTAAAAGTAGTTAATAAATAAGCATATTAGATAATTCCTATGCGTAATAGTTTATTATATAGTACTTATTTTCTAAGGTAGAAGCAAAGTTATTTTTTATATTAATTAAATAATCTTTAATTAAGATAGCTAATTTCTTGTCTAAGGTAGGTATTGTATAGTGTTCTTTCTTAATAGCTTCTTAGATAGCTTAATATATATTATTCTAAAGCATAGCTTAGTTCTATTAGTCTTTTAATAAGTTCTTTAGATTTAGAGGCTATAGTAATAAGTCTAGAACTAGTAGTTTAAGTAAGGTAAGAATATATATAGCTATTACTATTGCTTAGTAGTCTTATATAAGTTATAATATTATAAATTCCTTATATAATATATATTTATCTATAAGGTTCTTTAGTTAGTCCTAGTTTCTTCTTAATAAGACATTAGCTTATATATTCTCCTCTTTAGGCTAGTACTTAATTATTAGGTTAAAGCTAGTAAGTAAAATTATCTATTATATATGCTATTCTAAAAGCTTTTATAACTAGGTAAAGTACTTAAGGTTCTTATAGTCTATAATTACTTTAAATCCTAATATTAACTATAGCTTAGTGCTTTATTCCTTAAGGTATTATATAATAAAAAAAGTTCTTTATTATAAATAAAGTAGTTATACTCTATAAGGTTAAATTTCTTTAAGAAGTAAGCTATTATATATAAATTATTATTTTAGTTATATTATAAAAGTGTCTTACTTATTGCCTAGCCTAAAGAGTTATACTTTAGTATTATATATTTATTAATATTAAATAAAATAAAGGCTTTATTAGATATAAAGGCTTTTTTTAAAGTATTAAAAGTGCTATTAGTTTCTTATATCTATTTAAAAAGAACTTTTTTCTTTATAAGCTATATAAGTAGTATAATAATATTTAAAAAATATAGTATAAAGCATTTATAAAAGTTTATAAAGCTAAGGAATTCTCTTATACCTTATACTATAGTAAAAGGTTTTTATTTTATAATAGCTTTTACTTTTTTAGAGTTTATTTATATATTTTTTTTATACTAATAATAAATCCTAAGTATTTTATATATTAAACTTTAAACTTATATTTGTTAAGTTCTAAGTAGAGGCTAGCTTTTTTAAATATTCTAATACTTATTAT